>VYZR01008370.1:0-25029 GCA_013400675.1 Oxylabes madagascariensis
TTCCCATTATTTATTACAGAAACAACATCGGCACCAACAACAGGAACAGAGAGCCCAGCGCGCTCTCCCCCGTGGTGCAGTTCCGGGCGCAGCCGGCGGGGGCGCTGGCGGCCCGGGCGCGGCGCTTCCCCCGCGGCGGCAGGGGGCGCTGTGCCGCCGTGCGCTCCGCCGTGCGCTAATGGCGGACGCGCCTCACGGCCGGGATGGGCTGCGGCAGGAACCCCGGAGCTCCGGGCGGGATGGCAGGGCGGGCTCACCCCGGGCAGCGAGCCAGAGGCAGCAGAACTCGGCAGATGTGGCAGGAGTGGGTGTCCCGGCAGGCAGGGGCTGCGTGGCTACAGCGGAGCAAAAAGCGGGACACGTGGCAAAAGAAACGGCGGGCAGCGGCACCTGGCTCCCGCAGGGAAAGGTTCCGGGGTTTTCCCTGAGGTAGCCGAGCAGATGGTAAAAGGGTCCTTTTTTAGTGTTAATAAGGTTCCAGCGCTAAGGCCGCTCCCACGGGAAGAGCTTCACTCGCGGTGGAAGGAGGCAGCAGGACACGGAACCCAGCGAAATCCCACAGCCACCACAGCCCGTGTCCCTCAGGAATTCCCGGAGAGGAAGGGAGCTGGGAGCTGCACAAATCCTCTTTTCCCCAGCCCAGAGCTCTCCCTATCCCTGCTCCTTGTTATGAATCCCCCTGCCAAGTCACCCGGCGGCCGCACCCTTCCCTCTTGTCTTTTGTCTCTCCCAAGTATCGATCCTTGTGGTTCCTTAGCGACGGACGGGACGAAATTCCACGGGAGAAAGAAACAAAAGGAAAAAATCCCTAACCCCGACAGCAGGATAGCTGTGAAGAGCAAAGAGCCAGGAAGGAAATCGGAAGCAGAAAATATGCTGCTGATGTTAAGGGTTGAGTTTAGACCGAAAATGAACTTTGGGAGTGGAATCTCCTGATCTCACCTGCCTAAATAAATGTTGTTTTGGCTCGCATAATCGGGCAGTTATGCAGCATATGACCTGGAAAGTGTAAGGTAGCAGTGCATCAAACACACTGTGTAGGTGTTTTAGGGCATTTGGATTAAATAACCCACCAGAACTGTGTGTGGTGTGGATGGTGGGTCCTCAGCACTGCTTCACCCTAAAAATGGGGCCATTGACCCACTACACGGCTTGTGAACCCAACCATTCTTACCTCCCCTGTTACAGTAAAAAAACCACCAGCAGATGGGACTACAAAAAAACCCCAAACATTTCCTGTTCATGTCATGCATTGTTTGGCATTTTTTCATTTCTGGTGCACTGTTTTAGAGCCCAAGACTGAGGGAATGTAAAATAAATTCTGGACCTCAAACAAGTAAAAACAACATAAAGTGATCTTTGTCGTGTGTTCTTTATTTCTGACAAAGCTTCTGTTTATTTGCTGATTTTGCTAACAACCTTCACAAATGTTGCCTAGTGAACATCCCCCGTTCTGCGGCATTATGAAATACAGGAATTCATGCAATGCATATTTCTTTCTTGAAAGATTTCTGAGGATCCAGCTTTTTCAAGGGAAGATTCTAGTAGTCAAAGGACTAGAAATCAGAAAACACCTATTTTGGACGGCCAGTTCCAATCTGGTCTTTAGGTACTCTGAAAGATGAATTAGATATGATTTAATTCATTAAGATACCTGTTGGTGTATTAGACCTACCTTGGGGCTGGAGATTTTCTTTACTGGCAGAATGAGATCTGTCTTTCCATAAATCAGCATGTTACTTCCCACATTTCCTCCCAATAGCATTCCAGTTCTCTAAGGCCAGCAGGGACTCAGCTGAAAGTATACTCAGACCCCTAGAATTTATAAACCACTTGAGGCTTCCAAAATAGCATTAAATTTCCATTGGTTTTAGGCAAATATAATGGATATACTGGAAAGTAAAGCTATAAGATGTACATGCTCAGTAATACGCAGGCCGGAACTCCACAGAAAATAATAAAAGGT
This sequence comes from Oxylabes madagascariensis, assembly GCA_013400675.1. Classification (NCBI taxonomy): domain Eukaryota; kingdom Metazoa; phylum Chordata; class Aves; order Passeriformes; family Timaliidae; genus Oxylabes; species Oxylabes madagascariensis. Next base: position 1,967 of record VYZR01008370.1, read on the forward strand.
GTATTTTCATAATAAGGAAAAAAAGAGATGTGATATCTGACTTTGCATTTCAATATCTAGATTATTTCTTGCTGAGGTTTTTCCCTTCTGCTTAGAAGTGATGTTTTAGTGAGTCATGACAATAGAAGTCCTGTTTCAACTACTACATGCTTAAAGAACAGCATTATCTTACTTGACCAGGTATTGTTATGTATTAAAAGGCACTGGAACTCAGCTAAACAGCCAAGAATATTGTTAATTACAGCATTACAAGGCATCTTTTGGGGAACAATGAGTGTCAGAAAAATGGGAGAGTTTTTTGTGGGTGATTTTGCCACTTAAATATAGTGATCCATGTGTCTCTCTTTCAGTTTGAAGTAAGATAAAGAGTTTGTGACAGACACACAGGTTGAACCCTTAGTTTGGAAATTGATACTTCAAAGATAAGGTTTTCCTTGTAACTTCAGTCTGCTGACCCATCACATCAGGGTAGGTGTCAATTATATTGGTTTACCACCCTTCAAGATACAAATTAGAAGGTGGTGATCTAGGTTTTCCTCGGGTTGCAGCAGGACCTGGGATGTGCTGGGCTGTCTCTCATCCACAGGGAAAAGTGCTTTTGCCTTGAGTTGATTTAACAGAAATTAATGAAAACACTTTTTGGTGGGGTTTTAGTTTGTTGAAACAGAAAAAATGCATTTTATCTCTGGTCCACAGAAGATACTGGCTCCGTTTCTGCTGCAGTTACTGTCATAAGTAGTCTTTGAAACAGGAATCTTTCAGTTATCATCAACACAGGAAATTGCAGTGTCCTATTTTGGTTTCTGGAAAAATCCCTCTATTTCTCTGTAAAACTAACCACACGTTTCAAACCAATCTGGCTTAAATCTGATGGACACCAATCCAAAAATATTTTTAATAATGCTTGTAGGGGTTCAGTATCCAGAGTCATGGATCCTTAGTAAAGAACCTCTGCATCCCAGAAAAAACCCCAAACTTCCTTCTGCTCTATATGTGCTGTGCTGTGCATCCACTGCAAGGGTTTGGGTGGGCCAATTCTGGAATAAGGGCAGAATCCCAGTCACTTCTGCTTATAATTACTTGTAAGTATCTGATTGACATTGCAACCATTATCCCTCTCATTAGATTAAAAGATGGAGTGAAATCCTCTCTCAATAAAATCAATAAAGTGAAAATGTCTCCCTGAAATGAAGAGATGGGGTTCGTTATGAACAAGGCTTCATTAATGTGGCCTGTGATTTACACTGGAGGAGCTCACTGTAGTTAGACTGTTTAAACACAAGATTAGAGCAATATTAATGTCTGTTCCTATCTACTGGAGCAAAATCCTGCTACCATAAGAATCTGTAATATAACAGCGTGGTAAGGGAAGGATGGAAGCCTGAGCAGGACCAATTCAAACTTGAAATACGTAGTTCATTTTGACTCTTAATTGCCATTACCCCAACACTGCCAATTCTACCACTAAAAATAACTAATTCCACACCTATTTGTCTTTTAAATATTCCATAATATGTATGAAAAAAGCATATCCAATGAACTCTAATTCAAATAATGTTCAAAGTAATAGTCCCATGAAGATCTAGTGAATTGAATAAAACCTGGTTGTCCTTCAAGGAGAAAAAGAAGCCAAGAATTATTCTCAAGGCTTACATTAAAGAGGGTAAAAATAAAATCCTATTTTATAGTCATAAATTTATATTTCTGGGGTTTTTTTATGTGCACTTGTTTCCTGTATATCAAATGAAATTATTTCCTTTGGAAATGAGATCTCAACACTTTGTATTCTTCTGAATGTGACACCTTTCCAACAGTCTACTCATGTTAATCTTCTGTGGAACTTCAGCTGTTTGGGGTTTAGTCATATCAAGCAGTTTGTAAAAAATAGAGAGCCACTGAAATCATAATAATTAGAATTCTGTTTCGTTATACTATTGCTGTCTGAGGATGTCATTTTACCTCTAGACTTGAAAGAAGTTGGATAAAATAAATATTCACTAACACTGGAATGAATGCAATTGCCTACAGGGGGAATCAAACAACTGGATCTGATGCCACATTCTCAGCCAGTAATTTGATATCATTTCTCTTTCTCACAGTTCTGTGAGGGAAATAGGATTGCATACTACTTGGTGCTTTTTATGAGAGGCAATGGCATAACTGGGATATCAGTTCACAGAGACTGAACCAAAACCCGTGTGCACATGCTCTGGCAAAGATATTGAGCTACGAGCAGTAGAATAATAATAGCTACTCTGAGTCCTTCCCATGTACAATGTCCTAGTTAATTAGTCAATACCTAGTAAATAATTTAATTAAATGTAGTTGTCAGCAGCAGTATTTATAGCATTAAAAAAAAAAATAAATAGTCCTGCAGTGACACCTCGAGAATTTCTGCCTTTTTTCCTTTTAAGGGTCAAGACAAATGAGATATTTAATTGTGTCAGTAATATGTATTAGACTTCCACAGTTATTAAAACAGTTATATTTGCTGGTTATGTTATGTTATGTTATGTTATGTTATGTTATGTTATGTTATGTTATGTTATGTTATGTTATGTTATGTTATGTTGGTATTTTCCTTTTTCCTGCCTAAATGTAATAAATAGATCATTTATTCAGGTTCCCCACCAAACCATGGCCATATTAATGAAGGTATATATTTATATGTTGGGATTGCTGTCACGATCAAAGGTGATGATCCAGCAATTGGGAAGTATTTTGATGCTTGTTAAAGTCATTGTCCCTGTCTCATCAACAACTATGGCCCAGGCAGCAAGAGCACGTAAGTGCTACTCCACAGGTCAGTCTGTGCTGCCAAGATTATTTTAACTGTAGTAACTGCATAAACTATCTCTAGAGTAGTCTTCAAGCTACTTCACAAGATATGCAAGTTATTCTCTGGTGCATTAAAGACGTTAAATTGGATTATAATCAAAACAATAAATCTGTATATTCTAAAACATGGAGTGAGTGCAGTTCTTAATAACCACATGATGCTTTTGCTTCATGTGTTCCATTTGAAATGAACATGGTGATGTGAGTTATTAAATGCTAAAGTATTAAATATATAAAACATAAAACTCATTACAAAGCAAACTGCTGAGTTTTGGGTTTAGAAGCATGTAATGCCTCCCATCCAGCTTCTTATGAAAATGGAATTCAAGTTTGTGTCTACCCAGTGACATGTATTTGTTGTCAAAACGTGATACAGAGGGGTTTGTGTTGTGCCAAGCCAAAGGAGACTGAAGAGGCTCAGGATCTGAATTTTGAGTCTTCTTATCTGTGGCTGGTGGGTTAATGGAACAAGATTAATAGTTTCAACAAAGCAAATGATTATTTTAGACCTAGCTTTATTCCTAAATGCATTCCCACCTGAGGTCAGAAGGAAATATCCATCCATAGACAAAGCAGAAAAGTTCAAGAACTGCAAGATAACCCCACAAACCTTTAAAAAAACTCTTAATTTATGTATCACTGTAGATTCATATAAAACAATTATGTACAATGGAAAGAAGATAGATGGTCTTGGTACTGGTCATTACTTATTATCCAACAGGAGTTAATCCAGTTCACTTTCTTGATTATTAGCCATTTGAACAAACTCAAACTACTTACCATTTTAATCCTCAAATAAAAACTCCTGTCCATTAAAAGCTGGCTACAGGAGAAACCTATCATCGATGCTTGCTCTTTGAATGCTGTCTTAATTCATTCCAGGCAGAGCTGTCTTCAATGCTGCATTTGACCCTGTTAACAGAAATTTATGGGGTTTTTGAAATGCAAGGACAGTGTCTTCTTACCGCCTTCAAAGCACAAAAATTCTCATTCATCAGGCCTGTGCTGCCTTTCTCTGCTTTTATGTGCAGAAGAATTACGATCATCACCTTGGAATTATTTCTTGATAGCAGCTGAGGGGGATGCTGCTTTGATTTTCTTAGCCAAGATTATTATGAACAGCATGACTTGAGAAACACTTGCTAAATAAATTGCTTAATTAGACAGAAGAATTCTGCAAAATGACTATGCATCTTCCTAACACCAAAACACCTATCAGCTGGGAAAATTCTACCAAAATTAAAAACAAGCTAATATTAAACCAAAATAAGGTAGACACACTACTACTGTATTTTAAGAAGTAACAAAAAAATCCCTTTCTACAGTAGCTGAGAGGTTTTGTGTACACAGGTATATGACTGCTGTTCTGTAAGAGCTGTATCCTACAATTTAGGCTCTTGGAGTAAGAAAGATCTCCACTATCTTGCAGTTATTAATATAAGGACTAAGAACAGACCATCCTTTGCTAATTTTAGCAGTCTGAAAAAGGCAAGGAGAAATAAAAATATTCCAGTACATTCATCCTCATTTTTTAACACGTTCACTTAATTTGTGTCATGATTTTACACACTAGTCTTGAGATATTTTACAGGTGACTTTTCAGTAGTATGAAAACCTTCTGAGCTTCCTGATCTTAGTGCTGTGAGTGCTGAACCCTCCAGTAAAGAAATGTGTATGATCAGTTTGCAAAGGACAACCATTCCAAGAATTTGTTACAAAACATAGCTGTGATCTGTGTGAAGGCCTAATTCTAAACCCGAAGAATTACCTATTAAGTGGAGTTTTCTTTTTTATCTGTGGCTTTCTTTTCCAGTGATTTTCCATTTATGCCAGAGATTATCTCAAAGCACTATGTTAAGTTTCAGTGCTTCAAATCAGTAGATTAATCCCTTCATTGGCCTTCACTCAATTTTGGAGGATTGTTTTGAAATTAAGACAGATCTAATATTGTTTTAACCTCGATTTTGTTTGCAGGTGTGGGGAAACAGCTTGATAGCACTGTTCTTCAAGTTTAAAAAAGCACAAACTGTCTCAGATAACATTTGAAACATTTTTCTTGAATATCTGCCATGTACAATCTTGCTTAATAAACACATGGCTGCAGGGCTTGGGTTTGGTTTTTAGCTGTCTCTGAGATAAGACAACATATGAATTATCCCAGTAGATGAGTTGTACTACAGGTAGACTTGAATTTATGTGTAGCCACTGATGTGGGGTTGGTAATTGGTGTAGTCACACTACTCATGGTCCAAGAGCTGAGTTAAGGCCTAGGGGAAACTCTGCTCGAAGTGTCTGGCTTATTATCCGTGAGTAGGAATTCTCATGGACACGTTATGAAGTGTTGGACATGCACACACACAATCTGTTCCACTGTCATGGACTCTGATGTTCCTCTGAGCCAGGAATCCTTAGCGTGGTGCCTTGGACAGATGAGAGCATGGGAGAGAACCAAGAGGCAAAATGTCTTTGGGGTTGATGCTACCAAGGTGGGGAATTAGTGGAAAAGTGAGGAAAAGATGATGACTCCCCCTGCCATATTTGCCTATCCTTTGTAATTCACATCTTCCAAGGCTTTTTCGCTCAGGGATTGTTAGATAAGCATAAAAATGGTTTCCATGGACACTTTTTGTTATCTGCTTGCAGTAGAGAAGCAACAGCTCAGTCTTTCAGATGCAGGTTTTGCAGTTTTGATCTTTCCCAGCCTCTAAGTGAGGCTGTGTTATCAGAGCAGGCTGTTAGAGAAGTTGTATTTCAAAGACCTCTGTAATACTGAGTGGCTTCAAGAGGAAAGAGAACCCTCACCTCATAAACAGGATATGTGTCATTTTCATTTTCTAGTCGTGGTGGCAGACTTTTTTTTTTTCCCACACAGCCACTGAAAATTACTTTGTTATACAGTAAAATGCAATCCTTACTCACGGCTTAGTTAACTGGCAGTATCTAAATTGTGACAAACAAAATCAGGTAGTTGAAAGTACTGCAGCTAAAAAGTAATCTGGAAAAAGAACAATTCTGTTATTACCACGTGGTCAGATGCACAGAAGTATCAAAACCTTTAACTGGGGGTGGGCTGGTTGTACACTGGGTTATGCTCCTCTGCATAACCCTCCTCATTCCAAATTGCAACAACTGAAAATGTTGGGATGCTGAATTTAAAGTACAGCTCTAGCATTCCTGGGAATGTCTGGTATTCCTTGCAGATGTTCCACTGGCCAGCATTAAGAAGCCTGCTATTTTTGATTCAGTCTGGAAGAGGGCAGAGTGATTAGGATTCTTGCAATTTAATTATGCTTGTTGTTTGCTTGGAGTTTTGTTTTGTTTTTGGTGATTCTGTGTGTGTGTGTGTGTGTGTGTGTTTGTGTGGTTTGTTGTTGTTTCTTTGCCTATGAATTTAACCATCTGTCTGTCATTTCACTGTAGTATTCCATGTATTGCAAAGATTAACTGGTAATAGCTGTGTCTTTTTAGTTCTACCCCATGGTAAGTCTGTAACAAGATGCCCTTTAATCTAAAAATTATGTGTAAAATTTAGGTGAGAAGCCACATTACTTTGGTTTTATAGATCTANAGCATCCTTTTGAATGTATACACAATGCAATATATGGTTCTCACTGCAAATTTCTGCAGAGATGTGTTTGCAGACCTGCTGGCTTTCCATCACTGATGCCAAAAATAGTCTAATGCCAGATGATATCAGTGATCCACTCTTCTATTACCAGCTGTATCCAAGAAGCAGAGGCTTCCAAAAACAGGTGAACATATTTCAATATTCCCTAAAAATATACAGTGTGCAATAAAAAAGTTTGGAAGAAAAGATTCCCTCCTGACTTTTGACAATTTAATTTATACTATATGAGAATGAGATTTAATCACCCTTATCTTAATTATCCTTAACTTGGTATGTGCAATAACTGCATGTATTACTATCAGCTCTAAAACTATTCAGCCACAAAATTTACCTGAACTGCTCAAAGCACTATTTTCTGTATGCCTATCTCAGCTAAAAATGCCTTTCTTTAATTTATTCTGAATTCATTGGACATAAATTTTATTGCATGAATTCCCTGTTTTGCTGATAAGGGTCATAGAAGTAATGATTAATTTTTGGAAAAGGTTTCCATAGGCTATACCTGTGGAAACAGCTTATCTTATTTTTTAAATGCCTGTACCGCTTTCACTCACCTTGTGTTCACATGGAACACCTTTTACTCATGTAAAACTGGAATTACCTTTGGGGTTTTGTAAGAGGGTCATAGACATGAGCAGTGCTTCTCCATGGCTGTTTCTGTGCCTATTTCAGCTGCTTCTTGAACTTCAAGCCTGAGGTTCTCTATCATGCAGCTTTTCTATCATCCCCCCACCCAATTAAGGTTGTATTTCCCAATACAGTATTCAAAACCCCCAAACACTGCACTACATTTCATTTTCTAACCTTTTTCTGATCTTGATTATGGTTTCAGGAACTGCATCAAAACTGTGCTTTGTTCTTGTATTTGTGTTCTACTCTTGATCTTTCCCATATGAAATTCAGATTTTGCAAGGCTCTTTTGACCAGGTAAAACCTCTTATTTGTGATCTTTTCTATCCAAGAGAAGCCTCTTTTTTTTCNTGATTTTTTTTTCCCAAAGAAAACCTTTTTTTTTTTTTTTTTTTTTTTTTTTTTTTTTTTTTTTTTTTATGAAAACACACAGTGAATTATGAGAATCAAATTTGAACAGCTAACTGAGGAAAAAATGCAGAAAAACACCACAAAGATAAAAAGGGCAAATTAAAATATACCAGAGAGGAGCAGAAGCCCAGAATATTTCTGGAAGCAATTAAGGAGTTTGCTTTATAAAAGAGTAAGCAAGGGAGATGTTATTATAGGGAAAATAGTTTTTGCCAGAGGTTTAGGTTTTGGCATCAGCTTTCATGTTAGAAAGATTTTCCTTCTTGGTGGGGGAAATGTAAATCCCTGACTGTCAGAAAGTGAACTGCCAATAAGCTGTGACCTTAAATTCATCAAGGGGATTTTAAAGGTTATTTTTATTTTTATTTATTTTTTTAAAGTAGATTCTGAAGGTTCACATATCGGGGTTTATTCTACTTCCTCCACCACGCTGTGGTGCTGCCTTTTTAAGAAAGGATCTGATTGAGGCTATGTCAGAGCTGGTCTGGGGACACTTCAAGAATCATACAGAAATTGACCTTGAGCAAATGACTTTATGCAACTTAGCAAAGCAAAGGAAGACAATGATTTATTGAAATAGAAGTGATTGTCCCAGAGCTGCTATCTCACAAATTCCACTTGTCCACCACTGAGGGTCTAGGCACAGCATTGAAGGTTTTTATATAAATACATAAATCTGGGCAATTAATCCGTGAGGCGACAGAATCAGTCAATCTACCCTTCTAATATTCCTTCAGTATTCCTGCTTTTGTGTACTCGTGGGTTTTCACCACTTGGAGCTTCCTGTTCCCAGAGACTGTGGGAAACAAATGCTTGTAAATGTAAGCAGGGAGTTCAGTGTTCACTGAATTGTGTGCAAGCATTTTTGTCATTTAGTCATCACAAAAAGAGCAGTGGACAGCTTTTAGCCTTTCTCTTAGTAATACATTTTGATAACATGATCAACAACTACATATTAATGGCTTCCTACTGTTGCTTTCCACTGTAAGTAGTTGCTGGTGGGGCCAGAAAGATAATTTCCTTTAAAAAAATAGAGGAGGAAAGATGATTATCAGGAATGCTGTTAGAATGTAAAACACTTCTAGAGAAACTAAAAACAAATCTCTCAAGTCCCCTACTTTTTTGCATTATAATGACTTGTAGCAGACATTCAGAAAAGCTGCTGACAGGCTGCTTTGCTCCCTCCAAGCATTCCTTTAATGCTGAAGATTAAATAAATACATTGCTACAAAGCATGAGCAAGGGATTTTTAAAAATTATTATTGTTAAGAAGAGGGAGCTGGATTAGAAAAAGTCACTCCTCTGAGAAGTAATACCTCCAAAATAATCTTTCAATGAAAACAAAAAAACCCCAAAACAACAAAAGAAAACCAAACTGAACAAAACCCAGAAAGAGCCTTAATTAGCAGAGCTAGCTGACACGCTGTTCTTTAAAAGTTAAATATGTACATCAGTTGGAGATAGGATATCAAATATCAGTAGAGAGAGCAGCAGGAAACTTTTTCCACTGGATGAAAGGGATAAAAAGAAGAAAAGCAAGTCTCAGTTGCAGGAACAGCTGACTAAGCGCCTGGCATACTCGAAACACAGCCAATTGTAACAAACACCAGGGAAAACAGTATCTTCCAAACAAAACTTCTCCTCCCTTAGGAACTTAAAATCTAGATAAAAATGTAACTATCAGAATAACATTGAAGCAATAGATACACGGATCACAAAGAAACCAAATGCTGCATTTACTTGCGTAGGATTTTCTCTGTACTCTGGGGGGACCTGAGCCTTCAAGGATTGCGGGCAGGGAGGCCCAGCTGACATAGAAATGCAAAATTCCAGTGAGCCAGGAGGAATCAGAGGCATGGCTCCATACCTCTGGTGCTTTGGGATGGGGGAGGGCTGGGGGGAAGCCAGAATGAATATTCTTTGCTTTTCACATGTTAAAAGCTTGGTGGATTCAAAAAACCACAAACCTTACTGGTGTGTCACATCTTCAAGTGCAAAGACTGCAGAGTTGAGTCTGCGACACAATCCAAAATACTTTAAGGGAAGAGGAGAAAGAACCAGAATCTAGGAAAGGTGGTAAAGATTTTATGTTTGCTTACACTGCAGTGAGATTTCCAGTTCTCTTTCAAGACGTTTTGATAAAACTTAAGCTCTGAATTACACTAGCACTGGGAACTCCTAGTAAGACACAGTGTTCTTGGTGCCTTTCTCCTTGATTACCCTCCTGGTTGCTTCATGCTGGTTGTCCGAGCTGCAGGAGCCAGGGAAGCAATTCTCCTCCCCTGCAGTCCTCTGTGCTTCCTGTGCCTGNATAATAATAATAATAATAGTAATAATAATAGTTTGTAAGGCTTTCAAAAGCAGCCTGGGATGATGACCTACAGATTGGAGGCTTCACCTGTTCAGTAATTCCCAATTATAGGATTTAAAACTTTCTTTGGTATTTGAAGACCAAGTGAAATTCTAAAGTTGCTCCTTCTTAAATCATTCATGGAGGGCAGACACAAAATCTGGTCACATTAACCTTCATTCTGTAGGAAATGGGCTATGAACAAGATTGGAAGTAAGACCTAGAGAAAAGATGCACACAGGGGCACCGAAAGAGCATCCAGCTTGGAGTCTACTGGACACACAGTCCTCAGCACACAACCTGGAATGCTTATGAAAAGGATGTTGTATTGTTGCCCCAGAGTCCTCCTGGTCATCTGTCAATTTAATGTAAAGGAACTGGCCATAAGCGCAAGAATGCAGTGCAGCTTCTGCATAATTTCTGGTTTTTTTAGTCCTTGACTTCTTGAAACTGTGAAATTACCAAGAAAGTTGCAGGGAATGGTGTTTTTGTGAGGGAGACACATAAGCCAGTTTAGTAATTTCTGCTCTCATTAGCACGGAATTGTAACAATTTCCTGCTCTTTCCCTTCTGTCTCTCATCTCTCCTCTTTGACACCCTTCTTTGCCTTTCACAGAATCACAAAATGGTTGGGGTTGGAAGGCATGTCTGGAGATCCTCTGGTCCAACCTCCCTTCTCACCTGGAGCAGGTTGTAGAGGATCAAGTCCAGGTAAGTTTTGAATATCTCCATATAAGGACTCCCCGTGGTCTCTCTGGGCAACCTGTCCCGTGCCTTGTCACTTTCAAAGTAAAGTTTTCCTTTTTATTCATATGGATCTTCATGTGTTTCTTTGTGCTCATTGCCCCTTTTCCTGTCACAGAGCACTTTTTGACAAATGCCCTTAAGAAGCATTGATAAGGTCCCCTCTGATCATCTCTTCTCCAGGTTAAACAGGCCCAGCTCTTCCAGCCTTGCTTTAGAACTCCAGACCCCTAATAGTCTCCACAGCCCTCCACTGGACTGTCTCAAGCATTTTCTGGCCTCTCTTGTCCTGGGGAGCCCAGAACTGGTCACAGCACTCCAGAGGTGGCCTCACCAAGGCTGAGTAAAGGACAATAAAAGCCCCCTTGACCTCCTGGCAATGCTCTTCTCAATGCACCCCAGGATGCCACTGGCCTTCTTGGCCACAGGGACACAGTGCTGGCTCATGGACAGCCTTTGGTCCACCAGGTTTCCCTGCTCCTTCTCTGCAGAGCTGCTTTCCAGCAGGTCATCCCCAGCCTGTGCTGGTGCTGGGGCTCCTCTTCCCCAGGTGCAGGGATGGTATTTGCCCCTGTGGAACTTTGCTGGGTTCCTGTGCACCCAGCCTGTCCAGGTTTTACTAAAAGGCAGCTCAGCTGTCAGGTGGATCAGCCACTCCTCCCAGCTTTGTGCCATCAACAAACTGGATTCACTGGAAAAAGGTGAAGCTCCAGAAGATCTGCAATACATCGATGACACCATTGTGTGGGGGAACACAGCAATGGAAGTGTTTGAGAAAGGAGAGAAGATCATCCAGATTCTCCTGGAAGCCAACTTCACCATCAAGAAGAGCAAAGTCAAGGGACCTGCCCGAGAGACCCAGTTCCTGAGAGTAAAGTGGGAAGATGGACGGCGTCAGATTCCCACNTGGAAGTAGGTGCCTGGGGAGACTCGAGGCCGACTGCTGGGATTCTGGAGTCGAAGCTACAGAGGGTCCGAAGCCAACTACACTCCCACAGAGAAGGAAATCTTGGCCGCCTATGAAGGAGTTCAAGCCGCCTCGGAGGTGATTGGCACTGAAACACAACTCCTCCTGGCACCCCGACTACCAGTGCTGGGGTGGATGTTCAGAGGAAAGGCTCCCACTACCCGCCACACCACCGACACCACATGGAGCAAATGGTCACCCAGGCCACTGATGAGAAAGTTGTACAATGTCGCCAGTGCAGCCTTCTGAGAAGAAAATGTTTTGTATTCTTATCAAGATCTTTCTCACACTCTAAGTGTTAACAAGAGGTTTGTTTTCATATTTTCATGGAGGAGGAGAGAGTTGACTGACTGTTGACCTGGCCAGTACGCGAGAGGGGTGGCAACTCTCACCTCCAATCCATGGATCCCTTTGGAGTTCTATAAAATGTGAAAGATGTAAATAAAGTTCCTCTTTTCTGGCACGACTCAGCGTGTAGAGGTAATTCTTTCCTGCCACATATACCACAGTACAAGACTGACCTTTGGGGACACCTCAGCTACAGGCTTCCAACTAGACTCTGATCACAACCCTCTGAGGTTGAGCCAGTTCTCAATCCATGAGGTTTCTCTCTTCTTTCTCATTGATTCAGGTTGAATGTAAAGTGGCAGTCATTTATATGTGCCAACCATGCTCTCGGTCCCTCAAGATAATTCCCTACACAATTTTTAATTGTTTTCATTTAGTTCAGCCGTCTCCTCTCTGCCCCCCTTTATACTGTAAAATTGATTAGAGATTTCACTAGAGAAAACACAATGACATTCTGATAGTACCTTAGAAAGAGGAAGAAAGTATCCCAGCTTCTTTTACAGCTTGCATGACATTTAAATACATATTTGATATTGTCCTTCTCACGAAATGTGTTTTAAATTGCTGATGTTTATAACTTTCCCTTGTAGGAGGACGTTTGATTAGTCAGTAAAATGTTAGAAAGGCATAAATTTCTAGAAAGCACAAAAGCCATTCAGCTCCTCCTCCTGTATTGTTGCAGATGAATTTATTCTTGAATGCAGGAGATTTTAAATCTGCTGAAGTAGACTTTTTGGGTACTTATGCAATATGTGTACTTGTTGCCCTTGAGAAAAATACCAGGATACGGTAAATCATTGGACACATGTAGAGTTCAAGTTTAGTCAAGGATCAGTCAACTTGTAACTACTCTTCAAATACAGCTTTGTCTATTAAAATGAATACAGCACTGGCCTTAATTATGATTTTGTGGTGCTTTGTTTAATCCCTATTTTTGTACAGGCATTTTTTGAGTAGTGTAACTAATATGAAGATTTTTTTCTTCTTTTAACTCAGTGGCTATATTGTTTTATAAATAGCCCTAAACAAACCTACAGCATGGAGAAAATGGAGAACCAGCAGAATTCCTTTCTAAGCTGCTCGTTTTGGTTTAGCACCTAAGTGTAAGCATGTCTTTGGTCCTACTGACTTAGGCAGGTTTTATCAGGTTTTGTCTTTTCCTGGTGTTGAGTTTAATTAACAGGCCTGGTTAAGGGGTTTGTTAAGTTTGGGTAACTATTCACACACAGTTCATGGACTTGGAGCCAGGGAGAGCACAGAAGAAAGGCTCCGGGGCATTCATCTGGAGAGACCTTGGAGGTAACCAAGCCCATTTGCACAGATGTCTAGACTTCTTCTAGAAACTTCTGAGATTTCCATGTGAAACCCTAAACTGCTGAAGGAGCTGGAAACCTCTTATCTGTAATCACATCTGCTGCCATGTTACATGATGCACCACACCACTCCCATGTTGGAAAAAGGACTTAGATAGTCAGGAGCTGGGTTATCATGAGGAATGTGTTCAATGAGTGTCAGTAATTGGGAGCCTACCAGAAAATCAAGCTGTAAAACTGCAATGAGCCTTAAGGCTTTTTACTCTGTCTCATGTAGCTTTCAAAATATACTTGAAAAAGCTATAACCTATCATTGTGTCAAGCAACTTGCACAAGAGAGGACTTTTTACCATTTCAACAACATACCAAGCAGTACCCATCTTCAAGAAATTTCTAAACTGTCAAGATTCTTATAAAATAAACTATTTCAAGCTCATCTTCCCTGAGATTAAAATAAAATTTGTTTACAGCATACAATAAACATGACAGAATGATCAACTTTGTGTGTCAAGAGTTGTTGCTAGGATGCTGTTGGGTGCTGCTGGATGGATGCTAGGCCACCAGGCACTTCAAAAATTAATATAATAAATAAATATATAAGAGCTGACTTACAGTTTCATAACGTGTACAGAGACGTGATTCATCTTTACACAAATAATACATGTGGGACAATGAACAGAAATGATATGCTTGAATGCACTGAAGAAATGCTGAAATCAAAGGGTGGGACTGGAAGTCAGAAAATTATATCCAAGCCCACTGTCTGTTGTAATAGCAGATTTAAAACTTCTGATCACTCAGGTTTTTTTTTTTTATTTGTGAGATCATGACAATATAAGGCCGTTTGAAACACTACTGTGCAAAATGTTATTAAAAATAATTATGGCTAGAAGGGATCCTATTTCTAGTCACATTTATGCAATGAGTCCTTCTGAAGCAATTACTGAATTACTGGCTTTGGAAAGCAGCCAGGTGAACTGCACCTGGGAAGTTAAAACTGGTTCTGATCCTGATGTTGCTCTTTATGCCTTTTCTTTTTTTTTAGCGTTTATAAAGCATCCAACACTGACATAAAGGCAAGGTGAAACGTGTAGGAATAAACTAAATAGCACAACCTGGTTCTTGATTAGCAGAAAAGGAAAACAGAGTAGCAAGACAGGAGGATAAGCAGGTCAGACAGGCTGCCTGGTAGAGCACAGGTCTGGGAGAGAAGTAAAACATCCTATTTTCTTTAGTTCCTTGTTGTGAACATCTCTCACCAGCCTTGGAATGAGTTTAGTTTGGTGCAGTGTACCTGCAAACGTATCAAGCATTAAGAGAAAACACATTTTTTGGGGTTTGATTTGGATACAGCAGATACCTGTGGGAAACACAAGGTAAAAAAGGAAGGAAACCAGATGAGTAGCTAACAGTAACTTTTATTGATTAAAATAACAGGAATTAAGAAAAATAGGAATTTTTATTTTTTTTTTTAAACCCAGGAAATGAGAATTCCCAATGCACCAGGAGGACAAGCCAAAAGAATGTCTTTATACCATGACCAGAAAGATGAGAGTGCTACTGCCTAAGTGTTCAAGGTTCTTTCACATACTTGTAAATATTTAATATACAGAAGTTCAGTTCTCATCATTCCCAAACAATCTAAGCACCATAAGTGCTCCAACTTCCCCCTTTTATGTTAAAAATGTACTCACAAACAACTTATTAGCAAATCTAATAAGACTTGGGCAAATTTACAAGGCTCCTAAGAGTTAATAGCTGAAACCTTCTGGTAGATGTGTTTATTATTCTCAGCATTAGCAAGATTGAATCTCTGTCTAGACCAGTTCTTGTTAAAATTAACATTTGGAAGCTGGAGCATTCAACCTTTGTTATTTTATTTCAACAAAATATCTCTTTGGCCTTAATCTATAAATAAATCTTAGTTTATCATCTACCAAACTGCCTAAGCAGAAGCAGAGGCCACTATGAATCACATGCCTGATCTGGTAGAAAGATACCATGCCTCTATGGTAATATTGACTTACAGGGCTAAACTGTGTATGAAGGTGAATGTGTTAAAGGAAATCTATTTTTCAAAGCATTTAAATTTCAAAATATCCTTACTTTCAATGAAGAAAAAGTGAAATCGGCTAATGGAAGAAATAGGTGAAATTTTATGGCATTTGAAATTTGATTCAGACTCCGATATTCTTTCTCCTTTAACGCTTGATAGAAAAATCCTGTTAATGTAGAATAACATATTTACACTAATAACGTAAACCCATGGGCATTAAATTTTAATTTAAAACACAGCAGAAGGAAAATTTATTTATTGAGCTCTCACAGACAGATTCCTGGCTCTGAAGATTTTAGATACTTGGTCTGAATCAAGGTTTAGATGGAGAAGAATACTAAGATAAAAGATCCCCCGACCTGGGTCTGTTTTAGAGTAACAGCTCTTCAGGGAGAGCCTGACCATTTCTGTGTTTACATAGTTCTTGTGTCTTCGTCCAACTCAATTCAGTTGTTTTTACAGAAGTACTTCTTGATCGGTGTTTCCTGTGTGGGAAGATCACAGAACGTGAAAGGAGGCGCTCGTAGGACTATTAGGGGGAGCATCAAAATATTTCTTACAAAGATGGGATTTTTTTTTTTCTCCTGGTTGGTACAAGCTGTGGTGTAGACTGGGCTCTTTTACATAAATTAAAAAAAAAAAATTAAAAATTATTTTCGCCGAAAATAACTTCAAGGCAACAAGATTTCCAGCATAAAATAAGTGAGGGGGGGAAAAAAAAGAGAAACGAAAGGATGTGAATGCTCCGTAGAAGGATCGGCTCAAGGTGCCGAGCAGGTGCGCGCCCTGCAGGGAGGGGCACGGCAAACAAAGGAGGAGACGCGGTGAGGAGCTCCAGGAGGCAAATTAAAGACAAAAAAAAAAAAAAAAAATCAACCTCAGCAGACAACTCCAAGCCCGCTTAGGATCAGCCTGATGCCCGCATTCCTTGGTGCCCGCCGTCCCTCCCCGGACACGCTCGGTTAGTCGCGGGGCCCGCGGCGGGCAGGGCAGGGCAGGGCAGGGCGGCGCTGAGGGGACGCTGAGGGGAAGGGCGGGCGCCGAGGGGCCGGGCAGGTGAGGGGAGCGGGCGGGGGGCGGAGGGCAGGGCTTGCCCGGCTCCACCCGCTCTCCCAGGCTGCTCCGCGTTGCGGCCGGGGAGGTGGAGCCGCTTTATCGGTAGCCGAAGTGGAAATTTCCCCGTCAGTTGCCGGCTCCGCCGCCGAGGAAGCACCAGGGAGAGCCGCCCGCGCTCGCGTCCCCCGTGTGGCGCCGCGTCCTGCCCGCTGTCATGTCCAACTACATCCACGTCCCGCCCGGCTCGCCCGAGGTGCCCAAGCTGGACATCACCGTCAGCGAGCGGGAGGGGCCCGGCTATCGCCAGGGCGCCCTGCAGCTCCTGCGCCGGCTGCGCCCGCACTGGAGACCCGAGGAGGTGACGCTGCAGGTACGGCGGGGCCCGCGCCCCGCTGCCCGCCGGGGATGCGGCAGCCCGGCCGCGGGCAGGGAGGGGAGAAGCCGGCGGGGAAGGGGGGAGGGCGGGCGGCCATTGTGCGGGGGAGCTGCCGCCTTGTTTCCTCCCCCTCCCTCCTTCCCCCGCCATCCGCCGCAGCCCCCTGCGCGGAGCCCCATTGGCGGGGCGGGGCGGCGGCAGCAGCGCCGGCTCCCGCCTTCCCTCCTTCCTTCCCGGCGCTCCTCCTTCCCACCGCCCGCTCTCGCCTTCCTCCTGCCCTGCCCTCCCCGCCCCGCTCGGCCGCCCGCTTTAGCCCCGGGGAGAGCTCTGGAGCCGGGGGCGAGGGGAGGAAGGGGGGTGTATTGCTGAGCGTCCCCCTCGCCGTGTCTCTGCTGGGTGGGGCGTGTTGGTAAAGCGGGGGCACAGCCTCGGAGGAGGGCGCACCGCCGCCGAGGTCGCGGCTCCGCGGGCGGCGGAGCCCTTGTCGGGTGCTTCCCGTCATAAAAAACCACAATAAATATCTGGTATCCGCAGCCGGGCTGGGGCTGGGGCTGGCGGTGTCGCAGCAGCGCCGCTGAGGCCCTCCCTTGCTCGCTGCTCCTTTACGGAGGCACCGCTGCTCCCTGGTGCTCTCTAGGTGAGCAGTCTGTGACGAGTCGTCTGCCGGAGGGCTGGCTGCTTTTGTGCTTCTGGAATATGCTTAACGTGGCCCCCCGGAGTTCCAAACTCGCAATTTTAAGCCAATTCGCGTGGCTGAAACAGCAGCTCGGCCCGTGGTTAGCTGGGGATTTTGTTGTGTGCTCGCAGTTCTGCCTGTGGTTAGCTGAGGATTTTGTTATGTGCTCTCGGCTGTGTTATTCAGCAGTTGTTATTACAGCGGAGGTGTCCAGTTTCAATGAAGTTTCTCTTCAGAGGGCTGCTGAACTAATTTGTGTAGGAAAGCTGAGCACGCTGAGGTAACGGCGCACGATTTGACTGAAATTTTCTGATGTCTTGAAAGAAAAACGCAGCTTGACACATGCCAGTCCGGTTAGCATGAAAATAAAGCTAATGAGCTTTTTCTAAATAATCTGTTGGAGGCAGTGGCCGTAAGTTATGCACAGTCCCAACATCTCGAGGTGCAATGAAAATAGCTTTACAACATACAAAGCTAAACGAGGTTTTTTAAGTTCATAGAATATCTTGCATTGGAAGGGGTCAATAAGCATAATCCAACTGCCAGCTCCTTGCAGGGCAACATAAAGTTTTATTTTAAAGCACCACATGGTTTTATGTTTTTGCTTCTCCAATGAGTGCAGTGCTCAGCAGATTATTTTTATTTCTTTCATTCAGGATTGTTGAGAAGTGAAACTGAAACATTATCCTGTTAGGGAAGGAGGACTCTATCCTTTGGGTGAAGTTGTAGTAGGTTTAAGAAAAAAAAAAAACGCCCTTGTTCCTTCTGCCACTCCCTTTGCAAGAAACAACAGAATAAAAAACACCAGTACCATTGGTGTGGAACAGGGACTCTTGACTGATCACACAGAAGTAAAGTAGGAGATTACTGTCTGTGGTTAGAGCTTCCTGTCTGAAAAATGCCTTGAGTTCACTTTTAACCAAGTTGCTTTGAGAACACAACTTTTCAGCTTGGTGTTTTCCTTTTGAACAGGGGAAGAACATTCTATTCAAAAAGCCCTTCAATGGCCTTTTCTGTTTTAACCCTTTAGCTTGTGTTTAAGCTGCTGTGAGTGTGTAACAAGCAGGAGTGGTTTCAATCTTTCAGTGGTTTGAAACAGGTTCCAGCAGCAGTGATGGCACTACAGCCACTTACAGATTCGTGTTGTACATGCATCAAATACAGGAAGGTGTTGAAATGAAAGATGGCTCTTTCTGTGAAGAAAAAGGAGTGAACAGGAGGATGCCCTGGGGTGTGCTCCCTTTGGGCGTGTGTTTAGGAGGGAGATGGGGATGGGACTCTTTATTGCATGGAAAATATGCCTGACTAATCTGAAACAGCAAAGTGGATGAAGAGCAGTGATAAATCTATGAACTCCTGCTTCCTCTGGTAAACTCTGCTGTTTGCCACCTTTGCTCTTGGTATTCTTGGGTCAGAACAATAGTCAGAAGTTAGGGAGTCCAGAGTTTGATTTAAATAAGTTAATTAACTTAACTTGCAAAAAACCCCCCTTACTCTTGTGTGTTAATTTGTTTAGTCAGCTAAACAATTTTGAAACTGTAGTTAGTTAGTGTATGTTAATGCTTAATCCTCACTTGCCCCAAGATTTATAAGTACCTAAAATCAGGAATATATTTTAGCATTTAAATTTTTTTTTACAATATAGCATAAAACACAAAGGTAGGATGAAAGATGAAAATAATTAAAATCTTCAGTGCTTCGATTATTTTTTTATTGCATTATTTATCAGAAAGGCTATAACATCAGAAGCATTACCTTTTGAAATGGAAGCAGCTGTACTGTAATGTGTCTCCTTTATATCAAGTTATTCTACATTGCTAGGGAGAAACAGAATTTTTCTGTCTGAAAAGACATCTTTCATCTTCATGTACGTTGTGCAGTTGTCAACTGAAAATGTCCTAGGAACTGTGTAGAATTTGGTGCTTGAATTTCTAACTCCCGAATTTTTGCGGTTTGCTTTCACTGCTTTTTTGTGGTAGTCACTTTTGATTCTGGAATGGCTGTTTTTTAGTTTTTTAGTAAAAACAATGTTGAGTGGTTCTGGTTGGAAGGAATCTTTGGAGGTCTGTCTCCCAAACTTCTGCTGAAAAACTCACTGCTTGATAAACTCAGGAGTTGACTGTTGTGAAACATGAGAAACAGGTTTTTAAAATTTCATTTAAAAAATGCTCTTCTAACTCAAAACAGGGCTTCTGAGTTTTATAAGCAGCCTGAATTTTGGCAGTGGGCATTCCAGTTTTTATGTTCTGCATGATTCTTAATGAAATATAAAAACTTAATTGTTTTAACTGTTTTTTTAAAGAGGTTGTATTACCCTTCCTAATGTAAAAATACACTCACAGATTGGATTTTGTTGCCCAAAAAATTCCTTATTTTTTCCTCTTTTTTGGAGATTCAAGGAAGATCAATATTTGCTTACAGTATGGGAAAATTAGTTACCACTTCAGCAGTGCTGATTCAGGATTCTTTTATCTCGTGACTGTCTACCTCTTGTAAGTCTGGTGGCAAAGAAGGATTCAGTAGGATAATACACAATTTCTTCTCTGCAGTGTAATATTATAGTGCAGGAATAACCAGCAGTATTTCTTACCATTCTGAAGTAATATTTAATATTGAGAATAAAGGTTGCCTGTTTTTATTGGTGAAAAGGCTTAATACTATTAGTGTTAATTTATACCCTTTTTTGGGTAGACCAGAATGATATAAATGGGAAAAAATCAGCTGAAGAATTATTCGAAGATTTTAAATCATGGAAATGTTAGGCTGGCAAACATTGCTCCTGTCCTGGATGAAACCTGAGGTGAGGTGGAAAGAATCTGTTTTGCAAAGGGGATTAAATTTTTCATAAAAATACCCCATAACCCCCCCTGCAAATCTTGCAAGCAACTGTCATCTCCAAATAAGTTGGATTAATTAGCTTTTTTAATTCTCTGAAATAATTGGGCGTTACTTGTTTTCTGGTACTGTGGTTTCGTTATGGTGGTTGTTTTTTTATTTTCCCCCTGAGATTTACATGCCTTTGCACTTATCAACACTTTGCATGATTTTACTACTGCAACACTTGATAATNTGCCTGTTTTTATTGGTGAAAAGGCTTAATACTATTAGTGTTAATTTATACCCTTTTTTGGGTAGACCAGAATGATATAAATGGGAAAAAATCAGCTGAAGAATTATTCGAAGATTTTAAATCATGGAAATGTTAGGCTGGCAAACATTGCTCCTGTCCTGGATGAAACCTGAGGTGAGGTGGAAAGAATCTGTTTTGCAAAGGGGATTAAATTTTTCATAAAAATACCCCATAACCCCCCCTGCAAATCTTGCAAGCAACTGTCATCTCCAAATAAGTTGGATTAATTAGCTTTTTTAATTCTCTGAAATAATTGGGCGTTACTTGTTTTCTGGTACTGTGGTTTCGTTATGGTGGTTGTTTTTTTTTTTTTTCCCCCTGAGATTTACATGCCTTTGCACTTATCAACACTTTGCATGATTTTACTACTGCAACACTTGATAATTTGCAAAGATTTGTGCCTGCAGCTATGAAATGTGAATGGGATGGACTCAGGCTTCTAGAAAACTGTACTTTTGCCAGTGAAACAATAACACCCACCTACTTTTATGCTTGCCAGATTAGCTTTTGTCCTTGTTTCTTTGATTTTTCATCCTGACTTGTACTCAGTAGCTTTTCTTCAGGCGGTGTTTTCTGGCTGCTGATCTAATTTATTTGTTTGTGTTGATCTTGATATTCTTTTTACAACAAACTTTAATTTGGTTCAGAGTTCTGAACTTGTTGGAATATTTTTTAGTTTATTTAAACAGACCGAGCGTGGGTTTAGAAGCTTTGAAGTAATTGAAAGTGGGAAACAAAGGAAACTAACTTGATTTTGTATGTTACATTTTTCAAGTGAGATGTTTATTGCTCAGCACGTTTTGGCACATCACCCACTTCAGCAGTTGGGAAAGCAGTTGCCACATGCAGAGGAAGGATTGAATCCACAAAGGAGTGCTGATACCTCCAAATGGAGAAGTGATGAGTGAGGAAAAGAATGAAAAAAGTTAGAGCTGCAGAATGGGCTGCATCAGTGATGTTTTGTGGAAAAACTGTAATTTGAGGTGTGCCTTGAATGCAGTGTCACGCTAAGTGGGAAATACCGGCAGTATTGGATATCCTTGGTGGCTGGGTTGGTTTCTCCAGTCTTTTTAAGCTTCTGAGGAAGCTTGATAATCTCAAGCCTCTGTTTCTAAAGGTTTTTGTGGTGTTTGTGTGGGGCAGAAGCTGTAGTGGCATTCCATGTAAGTGATATGCCTGGTGTAATTCAGCTGTGCAGGATACTGGTGTGTTTATTGATGACTGGGGTTCTAATTACAGAGAATCAATATTTGTTTAGGCACAGCTTGGATGAGTCCATGTAAAGGCTTATAACTTATTCTACAGGCTTGTAACATTGGAAAGGAATAATCCAAGACGCTTTAGTTCTTGTCCTGTCCTGCTCTGCTCCTCCCTCCCCAGCCCCCGGGCATTTCATGTCAAAATCTTCCAGGGGGAGGAACAGCAAATTAATTCTTGGATTTAGAATGAAGTTTTAGGCTCCTTTCCTATTAGCTTTATTAATATTGTTATTACTGTTTTAAAATCTGTAGCTGTTTTAATCAGTATCACAAAATTTGTGATAAAGCCAATTCATCGCTGTCAAAGTGTTAACTAGTTACCTGATGTTGACCTGTTGTTTTCAGGTAGAAGAATATTCTTCAGAAACAAGGTGAAAAATAAGTAACTTACTCTTTTTTCTCCCCTAGCATTAAAAAAAAAAAAAAAACAAAAAAAAACCCAAAATCCAAAACAATCAAACAAAAACCCATTAAAAAACCCAAACAAAAAAAAATGCACCAAAAACTTTCACATATTGTCATGCATTTCAATCAAAACCAGCCCTCAACCCAAAAATGTCCAAAACAAAACACACACACACCTTGTAGCTGAAGTGTTTATGGTTTGGTGGCCCCAAAAAAACCATGTGAAAGTTATACCAGCACTATCTATGCTCTAAGCATTGCTTTCTCCGTGCTGCTGTCATGCAGAGCCCCCCAAGAGTTCAGCAGAAGCTGCTAGTTCAGCCTCTGGCCATGCTTAGCAGAGAATAATGCTGCAAACTTGCTTGCTTCCTTTTTGTCTTGGTATTTTTAGCACCAAATGATCTTGCTCCCTATCATCTGACCACCTGAATCATGCAGACAGTGACTTTCACCTGCTGAGGGGAATGAACTGGAGGATATGGCTCCAGAGCCTGGAGACCTTGGAATAAGGTTTCTTGTAAGCCCTGCTGATCATGTGAGAATTTACCCAAGGCATTTTCCAGGAGTTGTACTTTGTCCTTTTATGAATAGCAACAGAAAGAGAGCTACAATAGCTACAGAGAGAGAAATAACTAGCCTTGTTTCAAGAAATAAAGGTCTTGATCTGTGTACCTGTGGATGTGTCTGTGTAGACTCTACTTTACCAGAAAAAAGATCCGCTTAGATTTACAATATGAAGTCGAAGCTTTGTGAGCATTAAAGAAGCATGTTATTGAAGTCTGTTCCTTTCTAGAGATCACAAAGTAAATTTGGGGTTCAGCAGCAGAATCTGGGGAATTCCTACTTATTTATGCTGCAACTTCACATCCCTGTTCT
>VYZR01008375.1:4615-19596 GCA_013400675.1 Oxylabes madagascariensis
CTTTATTAACAGCGCACTTCTATTGCATGGCAGCATCTGTGCAGTGTTCTGCAGCTTCCCTACGTTTCCCTGGGCTTTAGCACAGGGCTGGTCCTGAGGTCTTGCTCCTGACTATGTGAACACAATTCCTCCCCCAATGAAAACAGTTTGATGCCAGCTGAATGTCAAGGTTTTGCTCTTCACCTTCTAAAACATCTATGAATGTTACAAAAGCTTGTAGTGCTACATTTTTAATGTGCATCACATCTGTACGTCTCTAGAATGATCTGTCTATATGAACAACAGCTGAAACACCTTGATCTGTACGGCTGCCAAAACACTTAATGTACATCACATTAGTCAACACAGAAGGAACTGGTTATTTTTATAAGGAAAATGACACCAAGTCCTCTTTCAAAGATTTGAAATATTTTTGGCAAATCACATTTTTATAATCCTTTTACAGCTGTTTCATACTGAAACGAAACTTTATATTACACACGAACATCCCAAGACCTCCCCTCTGATTTTATTAGCTCCTTTGCACAAACATATAAGAGATGAGACTTAACACACACAAAAAAGAAAAGCAATGTGGTATTAACCTTTATTTCTATATGTAGTCAGCTTGTTATGCACCTCATTGGCAGTAAAGGCAGCTTGTGTGGACCATGCCACAAGGACATTACATGGAGGCACCCAAAATGTGAGGTGAAAGGAGAAGTGGAAAAATGCATGGTCTTTTATGGAACTATTGAGGATCAGCTTCTCACCTGGTATGTTTGGCCAGTGGCAAGGGACAGCAGATGCTGCAGGTGTCTAACTATCCTGGTACTTCTGCTGTAAAAAAGACTGCAAGGTGTGATCTGTGGAGTCGGTGTGACGGAATGCAGGAACGATCAAAGCTGATTAGAGCAGACCATACTTTGTTAATTTTGCTGAAGTAAAACATGCACTGCCAGCAAGACTCAAAAGGCTGATACTTCTTTCTGCCCTAGCAGCCCAGAAATCAATGATCACTGTGGCACAGCCTATCTTCTTTCCATTTCATTTTTTTACCTTATTTTCTTCTGTGTCTTGTTATTACCAATGGACCAAACCACATTGCTTTATACTGTTCCAGAATACCCGTGAAGATAGTGAGTAGATTTACTCCAGACTTACACTGCTAGAATCACTGTCAAGATCTGGCACATTTTGTTTGTGAACACTTATTTTCTTTGCCCTCACAGCTGGGTGACTTCAGAGCCTGAAAAATGAGAGGCACTATTTTTAATGTCTCATTCAAACAGCAGTGTGGTTGAAGTGGCAAATAATAGTTGCTTTCAATACAGGAAACAATACACATTGCAACTGCTCCTATTTTGTAAGTTATTTTAAAAAATCTTTTCATGTTGATTGTAATAACTATTTGTGCTACTCTACCCCATAAACTTTAATTTATGAGTTTATTGTTAATCAATGCTGTAGTTATAGCTCTTTTTTTTGTGTGTGTGTATGCATAAGTTTGTGAATTTTAAAATGCTAAATAAGCTACTCAGTAAGGTGTAAAAGATGATTTGGAAAATAAGTTTTCAAAGTACTTTAATAAAACAGCACATAAATAATATGCTGAAAAGATTATTAATAAGATTTGAAAATAAAGCACTAAAATTTTATGTTTGCATGGATATCCTTAATCCTTATCCTTAATAAATGCCTTTTCTTTTTTTTCTGAATTTGGGCCTGTAATAGATATTTGTCCTTTAACTGGCAATGCTAATGCTATGATGCCAGAAAATTTCCAGTCCCTGCTAGGAGATAGAAAGACATTGCATACTACAGAGGTATCAGAAAAGAACATTTTAATATGGGAAATAACAAACCTTATTTTCAGCTTTGTTCCAAGAAATAGGATTTGGGCTGATTTTGAAAAAAACACCCACTGAAAAATATAATCAGCCAGAGGAAAGCGCTTTGTGTGAGAACATGAAAATTTGGCAGAGAAACAAGCAAATAGAAGCACTATTATACTGATGTGTTAGACAACATTAATAATGGGAGGTTTCAAATATCATATAAAAAAAGTAATGATACAATTAGATAAATGCTTTTCAAATTAAAGAAAAACAAAATTACCAATTGCCCTCTGAGACAGGGGGTGCAATGTGTAGGGACTTCTGGTCCTCCATATTCAACCTTCAAGCACTGGGGTGCTTTGTAATGCCCAAGCTGTTGGAAGAGAAAGTAAACTCAGAGACGGGGAAGAGGGTTAGGAGGGACCCTAAAGTCTTATTGAGCAGAAGAATAGCTGACTAAACTAAAAAGCCTTATTTTTCTTCTACAGTAGGAAAATAGTCACATGTAACTGCTGGCTGAATGCTTGTAATCGCAGCTTGGGTTACTGAGCGCAGTCGCCTTCACAGATCTTTGTGGAGAAACACCCATTTTTTTTCCTGGGGTAAAACTGTTTCTGTGAGTCAGATCAGGAGGTTCTGCATTAATCCTTTCTTTTTGCAAATTATTAAAACACCATACAGAGCATGTGTTTGCATAGCTGCAACATGGGGTCTGTGGAAACCTGCTGAGAAAATCCTAAGGAAAACCTGGTGCTCTAATGTTGGCAGAACTTGTGCCAGGGAGAGCTGTTGTGGGGAACAGATGAGATCTGCACCCTCTTCACACCTCCGCTTTGCTGGTTGTTTCTCTTTTACATTTGGGGATGTTGAGATGAAGAGGAAGACCCAGACCCATGTAGGAGTAATTAAAATTTCCACCGGGATCTCTTTCCAGAGTTGCTTATATCCCTAAGCAGTCTCTTAAGAGGCAAAGAAACCCCAGGAGCTTGGAGGTCAGCTCAAGAGGATGTTAATGATGATTGCTATAAATACAGGGGAGCTCTGATTGATTAGTGTTTTTGCTCTTTTCATTTTTATCTCTGAGACTGGAGGCTGAGGAAATGCATACCCTGTCCCTGACCTATGTGTTCCTGGACACCTGACTGGGGGAAAAGCTTCAACGCAGAGCAGAGAGAGGTCTGAGGGAAGAGGTTGAGGGAGAAACGTTGCATAGCCAGTAACGCTGTTATTCAGATATGAGCAGGAAGATGAACTAGCAGTGAAACTGCTCTTTTAGTGCTTTCGTTTTTCACAAAGGCATTGTTTGCTCGCTGTCATCAGGACATGAGAAATCCCCACTTCATTATCTGCTGTTTGGTGCTGAGCATTCAACCAAAAGCTTATCTTTTATTTGTGAAAGGTGATTCTAAGGAAAAATACGAAACTATTATGTCTTATAGTGGAACCCTTTGACAAAAAGGTACAGCTTCCTACCAGAGGTCTCTTTTTTCCTCCAGGCTGAAACTATTATTCTTCTACAGAAAGCAAAGGGTTTGTCTCCCTTACCGTATAAACTCCACCCATTTTCATAGGAAAAGAGGAACTTTTATCTTCTGATCCTCATCCAGACCTTCACAATCTCACAATGTGTTTATCCTGGAAAACAGGGAAATATTTGTATTTTCCTCATATTGCAGATGGATAATTAAGGCAGAAGCGAACTAAACACCATTGATTGGAGCCCAGCTCAGCAGTCTCAGGATCAGCACTGAAGTTCATGAACCCGAGCTAGGAGCTATGCTCAAGCTGCTGCAAAGTAGGAAGGGAGCGATGCTCTGACAGCCAAACACCCACATTTGTGAGTGTCTGTGTAGCCCCAGAGCTCCTGCTCCCACCATCGCCCTGTCAGTGACACCCGAACAGGCATAGCTTGAGGGTACTTGGAGAAAGGATCTAGGTGACCTGTGTCTGCAAAATGCCTTTAATGCCAGGCACAGCACAGTTCTGACCTTTGGTAGGTCAACAACAGGCAGTGCAATGTGCCTGGTCATCCCTGGGAGGTTAAGGAAGGAGACTAGTGCAGGGAATGAGCCCATTTCCTCTATGCTTCATGACAGACCGTGGGTCCCTTCTCTGCACCCAGATGAGCAGGCCTGGGCTGTGCATGCTCACAGCTACACCCTCTCCTCCTTCCCATACGAGAGCATTGCTCTTCCCTGCTTACCTGTCCTGTGCTCCTCCTTAGCCAGTAGAAGGACAGTGCTGGCAGCGGTAGCTCCTGCTGCAGGGATGCTTGAGGAGGGCTGCTATGTTTGAGGTGGGGAAGCGTGGAGAAGGAGGTAGCTGCCAAGGCAGGCAGAGGGGGATGTGGAGACAGATGGCTGTGTGCACAGGGAGCGGTGCCTGTGTGGGGAGCAGCGTGTGGGAGGTTGCACAACTCGGTGCTGCTTTCCCATTAGCAGTCCAGGCTGGATTACTGCTGGGGGCACTTACATGGTGGTAATAATCTCCTTCCCCGTATGACTCTGCTGATATGGGGTGGCCACACAATCGGTGACCTCCTGACATGCCTTATCTCTTCTTTCTATCCTTTGGTTTTGATTTGGGATTTTTCTGGATGCAACACTCCTTTCTGATTATTCTGGAAGCTCTTGAGGTATTTGTAACAGCAATAATATATGATAGGTTTGGCTGGGAAAATTCTGTTTAACAAAAAATGTTGAGGTTTGGAAACTTATTTTTGTTCTCTGTTGAAATAAAATCAAAGTCTTCCAAAAACTATTTTGGAAACGGAGCAGAGCAATCTGTTAGGGACCCACTGGGTGGTAGGAGTTCCTTGTTTGGAGCTAAGCACAACAGGATTATGGGTCTCAGTCTCTGCTCCCCCAAAAGTGGGCCCTAGGCAGGGACTATTCAGAGGTGCTGCTCCTTTATTCTGGTTCACACCAGAAATTCCATTCTGGATGTCATTACAGAAAACCAATATATTTTCATTAGAAAAATTTCATTACAATGAATTTGTATTTTCTTTTAAAAAAATCCAGGTCAATCTGAAGTTGAGGCCATGCCACAGACATTAAGTTCTGTAGGTTCTCAGCATTCATTTCACTTTTCTTCCAAGCATGTGCTAGGCTACATAGCTTAACTTGGTGTTTATTTTTTTAATTTTAAAATGTGCCATTTACAAAATAACAATATAAATCAAAAGCACAGCCACAGAACTTCTGTGGGAAATGGCTTGGCTTGCTTCTCAGCCACTGCTTGCCAGCTTCACTTCAGAAAGTCATCTGGCTCTGGAGCTGCCTTCAGAAATGTTCTGAAGGGATTCCAAGGCATGTACAAGATTAGCAAATTCATTTCAGGAGCAACAACAACACAGCTCTCCACCTCAGGGCCCAGCCAGGCTGGAGGGGTGAGCCAACAGCAATCTTGTGAAATTCAAGGAGGATCAATGCAAACTCCTGGACCTCTGAAAGAAAAACCCTGCAAGGGTTTCACACCCTGCTGGGGGTGGCTAGGCTGGGGAGAAGCTCTGTGGGAGTTGCTGGTGCCCTGGGGCATAATGAGCTATTCAGGAGCCAGCAGACACCAGACATGGTCCATCCATGCATCTGGGGATTGGACTAACCCCCTCTACTCTGCACTCAGGAGACTGTGGCCCAATACAGAGTCTGGTTTTGAGGCTCCCTCAATACAAAACATGGACAAGCTGGTGTATGTTCAGTGAGGGGTCCCCAAGCTGGTCAGGGCTGGAGCAGCTCCCTGTGAGGAGAGGTTGAGGAATGGGCTGTCTCAGTCTGGGGCAGAGATGGCTCCAGAGGGGCTGGAGAAGAGTAGCCCAGTTTCCTCACAGTAATGGACCAGCAATGCTGATTTTGCTGTTATGTACTCCATTTCTCATAAAACTGCACACTAAAGGTTGTGTGATTTGTCAGAGTTTGATTTTGACAGTCCTAGAGAGAAGGGGGCACTTTATGTGGATGGAAAGACAGGATATTTCACCTCCCCCTGGCAAGGGGAAGAGTACTGCCTGGAGTGCAACAGAAGCCACAGTTCTTTACCCTGGATGCCTGGCTTTTGAAGCTGCCCCATGATGGAAAACATATATCTACATTGCATTTTTTAGAAGGATGGAGAAAGTTTTGCTGCTACATACACTCTCCTGGAGGCCCAGGGAAAATACCCAGTGGAAAATGCAAATTTTTTTTAAAACCCAGAGAGAATTTTCACACCCCCATTCCTCCCCATGAACAGCTGCTTCAGTGTGTCTCCTAATAACATGGTCTAGCCCTAGAGGTGGACCAGATCTACAAGTTCATCTCATCCATCTCTCTTCTAATTCAGAATTGTGCCCTATAATGGGTAATTTCAAATGGTTTCATCAGTCAAATTTGAACAGATTCCTGTTTTCCAAGTTTTTGAAATACTAATCCCCAATAGATGTCACTGTTTAGTAAACGTCACGTGGAGAAAACTGCTTTAAGGGATACCACTGTTAAGAGAGACCAGTTGTGTTGCACTATCTTGCATCTTGGTAAAAAGAAGGAAAGGGTACATACTTCTTTCAGTGTGAGGGAGGATTTTCTTTCACTGACTTTGTTTAGTTTTTCTCTCTGTATACACTGCAGATATCTATAATGTGATCCCAGTCTTCATGTAATAAAAATCAATTTGAACTCAATTTCTCAGTCTTTGATTGGCTCAATCTCTTTGCAAAAGAATCCATTGTAAAAGAATTTACAGCATGAGACTTCTTCCCCCATTAGCTGGAAAGGGCTCTCATTTCACTTTCAATCATATATAACAATCTAATATAGGCATGATACAGGCCTTCATGCAGGTGGGAGACCACTTTGCCCATTAGGGGACATTAAGGACATTTATTCCTCATTTCACAGAAGGCTTTTTTCGTAATATCACCTCTAATCTTATTTTCCGTGTCTAACAGAAAATATATTAATAGTTGCTCCTTAAAGAAATGTTGCAGCCTCTTCTTGATGTTGCCTTGGGCTTATCTTCAGCTGTATGTGACTGCGGCTGAGAACAGGCCCAACATTTGGAAGAGACAAGCTGGGGAGTTAGAGTGAGAAACTTTTCCATCTGAGGGGAAACCAGACTGCAAGACTCTGCTAAAAATTTCAGACCTTGAAAGTTGTGGAGCTTGCTGAACTGGGGTTTTGTTTCAGCCCCAGAAAATGACAGGAATCCATTGTGCAAATTGTGTGCAGATGTGGGGCTGGGTATCACACATAACCCACATTCTTAGCTGTTTGCATGTCGGATTTCATTTGCAGACCATATCCAATTTTCAAATTGCACTCTCTTTCTTTTTCAGTTGCAGAAATGATGGCAACTGCGGCCAAATCCCAGTGCTCCCTGGCTGGTGGAGGGGGACCTTGATTGGGAAAGAAGTTTTCTTTATGCCTTGCTGTGTCCCCACAGAGGGATGGAAAAAGATAGGGAGAGAGGAGAGAACATGAGAGCACAGCACACCCAGTTGTGTCGGTGGCACACCATCCCTTTGTGGTGGATGTCCTTCCCTGCTGCCCCGGGGCTGGATCCCCACATGTGCCAATAGGGCTGGGCAGGGCGCCAGCAGGACTGTGACCACACCGTGCCCCCACCTAAACTCCACACTGTGCCACGTCCATCCTATGTTGTCCTGTGCACATGTGGCTGCCTGTGCTGCACAGTAAAGCTGGAAGAGAAGGCAAAACCAGGTTAGCTGATTCCTAGTTGTATTCTGGGTACGGTTTCGTACATACACAGTGTGCAGAGTATGCAGTCTACCAGCAAAGCATTCCACTTATCCCACGGAGGGTTTGGGCTGTTCCAGTTTATCTTATATAGAGTACATTTTTGTTGTCTGCAACGGATAGAGATGAACCTTGAGGGAATTGATAAATCTCATGCCAAGAAGTTTTAACTTAGATATGCATAAGGAATAAATTAATTTTTAATACATTTTTCAAGAAGCACTTTTTTGGCTCAAGACCATCATGCCTGGTATGTTTATAAAGGCACATGTAGCATGCTCCAGTTAAGAGTCTGTCAGTGTTTCCATTGTAAACCCTATTTTCAGAGGCTTATATTGTAATTCCAATATAAAACTCAATCCCAGCAAGAAAAAACTGGCATCAGTGTTGGCCTGGGAGTGATGTTTTCTTAATGATTTTTTAAATTCAGTTTTTCTCTTACCAGTGCTTGATTAATGTTAGCTAATAAGAATACTTTCATCTTTCGTAATTTTTAAACTTGTAATCATAATGTACCTTGTATCCTAATGAGTTACTTGGTGTATAAATGAACTTCTGTTTGTTTTTAACACTTGCACAGCTTAGAAACATTGCTAAAGACCTAGTTTGTATTTTGTAAGCCATTAATTAATTTTTCTGCAATGTCCTACTATAGCATTTAGGAAAAAAATTATCCCAAGTAGGAACTGGAACCACAAAGTCCCACAGAAGCTCTGTAGCTGTGCTCCCAGAAGTGCTATGGGGTGTTTTGCAGTTGGAACTCGTGGCCCTGCTGTGCAGCTGTTGCAGTCCTGCTGGCAGGTGATGGATGGTGAAAGCTCACTGGGTGAAGTTTGGCTCTCCAGCAGAGAGCAGGCTTAATTGGCATCTCTGAGAGGCAGAGAGACCAGTGAACACGAAAACCCTCCCCTTATGCAGTCTTTTCCTTCTCTTAAACACATGCTCACAAGACCTCCACAGGAAACGAGGGCTAACAGATGCATTCATGCAACCTAAAAAAGGCTAATATTGGTTTTAAACAAAAAGCTTTTTTATTCAATATCTGCTCATGAAAGGAGAAAAATCCAGTGTTAGCCTAATGATACAATTTTGCCCTTATCAGCTTCTTTTTGCCCATAGGCTTTTTAAAAGCCCCCTGGCACTGGATAATGCTATATACCATATGCATTGCCTACAGTACCTCAGCACAACAGGGCACATTAAGAATAGAGTTTCTGCCTATCCTTTGAAGATTTATGTCAGACCTTTAAACCTCCTGTGAAAACAGTTTGGTGATTTAATTCTTTTTATGATACACAGCAACAGCTTTCATACTTCCACGAACACTATGCAGCTCACATACCATAAACAGTCAAAAACTAATCCAGGATTCTCCATATTGGAGCAAGGTATGACAGAAAGCAATGGGGTTCAAGGATTTGTGAATTTTCTTTCCTGACAGTTGGGGTTCACAGAACTTGTTGAGTTTGTAAACTTTTCCCTCCCCTCTAATCCTCTTTTCACCCCAATTTAAACAAACAAATATGCTTGGGGTTTGTTGCATGTTTCATATTATAATTGGGCTTGAAATTCAAGATGGACACATATGGAGACCATATACAGCACAACGTGTCTGTGGCCACTAGTCCTTTGCCCCCTTTGTTGGGCCGAACACTGCACGTTAGGAGTTTCAAGACAGCCTCCCTAAAAGACTTGCCTGTGTTATGGACAGATGCTGAGCTTTCCAGCTTTTATTAATCAAAGAAAGCCTACCTAGATGCATTTTGGGCCTTCTTTCTTAATTTTCATATGCCTTACAACCATGAATGGATGTGTCATACACTACTTTACTGAGCAGTTCTTTTATGGTTGTGGAGCTGAATCAGAGAGAGATTGAATGACTTGGTGAAAGTCACACAGGAAATTTATGACAGAGTCAAGAATTTCCTGAAAGCCAACCTACTGTTTTCAATTATTATTTTTCTAGTTCTTCTTCGGCTATATTCAAAGTAGAGGTGAATCCTATATTGAGTATTCGTCTCTGTATATGTACTTACTCATTAAGACCTTTCTTCAAAGGGCATCTCTAAGGGGAGAAAGGAGACAAAGGCCAGGAGAAAGGACTTATTAGCTGCACCCTATGCACGTGTCAAAAGCTAAAACACAGAGCCACTAATGCAGTCTGCTCCAGGCCACACAGGAAGTTTGCGGCAGAGACAGGGAATTTAATCTACATCCCCTGAATCCCAGGCCAGGGTTTCAATGTCTTCTTTAACCAGTTCATATTTCACATGATATGCAGTCTTGGAAATTATTTTTTTAATTTATTTTTACTCTCCCTTTCTCTCTGAAATAATCTAATCCAGGAACATTTGCACTGAACTTTTGAACCTTTGATGTTTAAGTAGGTTCAAAATTAGGCAAAATGTGTTTTCATGTTGTTAATGGGAATCACTTTGCCTGGACCTTTTAGCAGCCTTCACATGGTTAACTTTAAACTCCCACGTCAGCCTGAAAGGAAAAAACACCAAACACATCAGGTCCCATTAAATGTGTTAAACATTTTAACTGTACAAAATGTGGAGTGAGACAGATCTTTAGAAAACTGAATCAAGAGAATGACAGGCATCTGTGTATATACTTCCTCCTGCCTGGGCTGAAGGTCATTATTTTGAACTAATAGCTGACCCCTTTGGCCTCTAGAAGGTCATTATGCTTAATGGCCTGAGCTAATTTGTTGTGCTACAGGGTTGGCTGGTCTTTATTTTAATCTGCACCTTCTCCTGCTCTTGTGGGGAAAGCAACTGCTCTGATATAATCCAGTTGGCACCAAATTGCCTAAAGGAGGGAGCCGGCATGTAGATAGAAGACAGGACTTTATTCAGTAATGTACTGAGGATTGACTTGCCAAAAAACAAACAAACAAACAGAAAAAATCAAGGAAGGAAAGGCAAAACACATGTATGTTTTACATAGACAGGTGTGCACAGAGTGTAAGAGATAGAGAGCAGGAGTGAACCAGGGCAGAGGGAATGGAAAAGAGGGAACAAGGGAAATTGTGATAAAGACAGACACAGTTTCACAAGCAAATCTACCTTTTTAACCCCATTTTCCTTTATTTGAGACACTTTGGAAGAATAACACCCACATGATTTGCTGCTAGGAAACAGAGATAGATTCGTTAGTTCTCTTTCTCACAAAATAAAGTACCGAATTTAAAAGTAAAATCCCTTTGCCAGCCACATGTGCCCATGTATCTTCTGGCATTACTAAACAGGCTGTTGTGAGTGACACAATTAAAAATCAGCTAAAATAGAAAGCAAACACATAAAGAGCATCAGCTGTTAGTCACATTCTCAGAGGGGAGGCAAAATCTCATGGGGTGCTGCTCTCACAACATTTGCACAGACA
Source organism: Oxylabes madagascariensis (assembly GCA_013400675.1). Lineage (NCBI taxonomy): Eukaryota > Metazoa > Chordata > Aves > Passeriformes > Timaliidae > Oxylabes > Oxylabes madagascariensis. Next base: position 15,558 of record VYZR01008375.1, read on the forward strand.
GCACTGTTTTTGTCTCCTTGAAATCTTTCTTCAGCTCCTCAGCCCAGGAAGGAGCAGCATTGCTCCAATGGAGTATGGGACTCCACCACCAGTAGGTCTGGGGTTGCAGGATTTCCGGGCAAGGAGGAAGACAGGCTCTTGTCTCTTCTCTACCCTCAGCATTTTTCCTCTGCTCCAAATGGCAGTGTGTCACAGAGTCTTTCTGTTTTAGCTGATGCAAATTTACATTTACTCCTTCTGTTGCTGATCCTGGTCTTCTGCACACATCCTGTTCCCTGGGTAAGGAGAGGGAACACAATGAAAAAATGTCAAATCAGCAGCAAACTGAAGATTTTGCAACTTACATGAGCTCACATGCAGAGACGCAAAGCTGCTTTACATGTGTGTGCTTTTGTATCTGCAGTCACACATGCATGAAATACCCTAGAAATGTGCACAGCATGACGAACTATTGCAAATCACAGGTCCTTGTTCCTCCTTTTTCCGACTAATTTTCCACGGTCTGCTGGTCTTGCTGATATCTTGTCTAATGTGCTGTGTTTGGCTGTTTGAGGAGGCTTGCACACTGCTTCATATCTGTGCTATGCAGGAAACTGCAGAAGTGACAGGGCCTTGAAGCTGTGCAGTGGTGTTTTCTCCCATCTGCACCCATTGCAGCTGCCAGCAAGCAGTGCTTCCCTCGAGGCTCGTCCTCCCCTCCAGGGCTTCAGTTCTTTCTGCACTGGAGCCTTCTGGATGTGGGTGGTGAAAGTCAGGGACATCCCTGATCCTGTCATTGAGGATGACTCCCCCCAGGCAGTCCAGTCCTGCCAGCAAAGCCAATGGAAATGCAGTGTTTGTTTCCATGGCTCAGCCTTGACTCGGGGTCTGTTCCTATTAATGGTGTCTGGGCTGCCGTGACTAAATTACCTACAACAGTAGCCTTGACATTCAGGGGTGGGATGGAAAGCTTAAACTGAAATGCTCAGGTGTCCAAGTTCTTAAACATATGAGAATTCTGCTCTTGTGCTTAATGAAAAAAAAATGCAGACAGATGAATTTATATTACATTTCTGGCCTACACTCAGTCCCAGAGGTTCCTTGCATTTGCTGTGATGGATGCTAAAAATCACAGCTGCACAGGGGAAGGGTCGTTGGTCCAGGGTATCATGTGCAGGAGTATCCACACGGGGCAGCCTGAGATGTGCCCAGTGCTCAGCCATGTGGACCCAAGTCCTTGGGCAGCTTTCCTGTGCATGGGAAATCTTCCCCTGTCCTTGTAGGGCAGCTCCCCCCTGGCTTTGGACTGTCAGGAAAGCACAGGCCCCAGGATCTCCATCGTTTGTCGGAGGGTGCGCACCTCAGGTATTAAACTCACCTCTAATCTTTCCAACTAAATCAGCCTGAAAATTTGCAGTCTTACACTCTATAAGTTAAGCAATTAATTTTAAAACTAATTTAAAAATCAATTTCTTGCAGCAACTCAGTAAAAAAAATTAAAAATGATCTAAAAATTATCTGCCTGAAACAGCAGGTCTCATGAGTTTTCCAACGTGTGCAGAAGTGTTTGTCTTTTTTTTTGGGGCTTTTTTTTTTTTTTTTTTAATTTCTCTGTAAGATCTTTGGGGTTCTAATGTTTTGGATTATAATGTTCCCACAGAAGATCTCCCATGGTAGACTGAGTACCCTAGCAAAATAAAAGGCCTCCTGCAGGTGGTGCTACAATGCTGCAAGTATTTTTAATTAGAATAGGCACAAAAATTGCCTCCATTATAATTTTCTCTCACTTTGCGACAAATGAAAATCTCTATGTGGGAAGTAGCTCGTTATAGGCAGCCAAGTTCAAACTAGCTTCAAATGAAGATGTACAGGTAAAGCACCTTGGAGACCTGGACCTAACCCACCCTCAGCAGCACAACTCCACTTTCTCAGCACAGCTAGCAGTTGTGACATATCAAGAAAATAATTTCTTCTCCCCTGCAAATTCCGAAGAAAATTGTTGCCTTATTCTCCCTGCCCAACGACTTGTGCAGTCAAATATTATGGTGCAAAATGAGGCTGTAAGATGTCCTGTAACAGATGGGTTAGTATCTTACACACCGTATTAGTGTAGGAATGGACAAGCAACAGAAAACCAAGGAAAAATGGTTTAAAAATCCTTAAATGTCTGCTAACAAAAAAAGCTTCATATTCTACGCATCTTTGATTTTCCACAGGGCTAAATAGCTTGACTTAGCCAGAGCAGACCGATGGGCCACCTCTGAATAGACACAGAGAGTATTCATTCTTTTTTGACTTTTAATGGCATTGGATAGCCCCCCAAAAATGAAGCCACTATGTAGGAAAAAAAGTTAACCTGTGGAGCAAAATACCTCCCTTTTACATCTTTGTAATTTCAATGATCTTTTTAAAAAAAGTTTTGTTCTATGGATTTTCTTGTCTTTAAAATTGTGCCTTCATTTTCGTCTTTCTTGCCTGCTGAAATTTTGTTTCTCCTTCTTTGTTTTGTCTTTTTTGTATTTTGTTTATGGATTTACTGGTTATTGTGAAAGGAAAACATTAAAAGTAAAAATCTGTTGGGAAAAAAAGGCAAAACAACTACCTTTTCTGATTAGTCGTGAATCAATTTGATATTAAATATCCTTGGTCTTTGCTTTTGCCTTCTGTTTTAGTTTTTATCTCAAACACACTCAAAAGTAATTATTTTCCTTTTTCTATGAAAATATGTTTTTAATTGTGTCTGCTTGCTAGTCACAAATTATTGCAATCCTTGTAGTTAAGATAACCTAGCATGACATCCTGTGACGTTATTCCAGTTGCATTTGCACAGGGAAAGAAATAATTAAGCCATCAACACAAATGCATTTAGGGTTGTCAGATCACAAAATAAATGGAGGCTGAAAGATGATGTAGTAGCAACACTTCTACAAGAAACAGCTGCAATTAAATTAAAAATGCAGCGACAATAATTAAAATATATGAAATATTTCTTTCAGTTAACATGTAAATTTATGCTTCAGTATGATTTTGTATCTTTTTTTCTTCCTTATTTACAGCACCTGAAACTTCCCTAGGGAAACTAGGGAATTTACAGAGAGAGGCATCTATTTGGAAACAATAGCAACTTGCTCTTCAGTACAATTTCAAGGAATGTCAAGACAGGTGCAATATCCATTTATTCTTCAATTTCATTCTCAGAGAAGTACAACGTGTCTGGGTTAGCATGCCTATTAGCAGTCCAACAACAAATTGGTTTTTTATAATTAGAGAAGTGGTTGCTTCTTATAAATTGAAAGCCTAATAGTACTCACCAGTTGAACTAATAGGATATTGTGTTACATGCATCTATTTCCTTGCAATGTGCTACTGTGATCAAGAAGATACTCCTTATTTAATGTAATATTAGCACTGGCACAAATGACTTTTAACTTTTTTTTCTTGAGGTGAAACCCTGCATGTAGATATGGTTTTAAAACACCATGTTTTCTTGAAAAATCAGATGCACAGACAGAAAATAGAGACATTTTCTGAGGTTTCTTTGAAAAAGGCTAATTATCAGAAGAAATTTCTAATGAAAATAAGTGAACAGAATGATTCAGTGGCTGCATATGCACACCTTCTGCCCTCTTGGGAAGAAAGCTTTGCCTTAGAGTGTTATTAGTTTATCTTTGGAGACACTAACCCTAGGGACTGTTCATATGGATGCTATTTATGGCTTTCTTGAAACACATCAGTGTGTCCTTGAGGGTAAAGGAATGACATCAAGTCTGGACTCAGCACTCCAGGGGTTTCTGCATTAGCAGCAGGTCTCTCTGGGGGACTCTTCCTCTATGACTGGTCTATTTTATGACTCTATGCCTTTCTTTGGATGAGTCCCAGAGCTCTGTATGGGTCACACCACACAGGCAAGATTAGAGGGGGACACCTGGTTATCTGAGCCAAAGGGATTTATGTGGTACCTCATACTTAGCTGCTCAGTGCTGTGGAGATTGAAGTGATTTATGTGCACAGGCGCATAGGGGACATCTCAGACAGGGACATATAGACTCAGGTCCTACTG
>VYZR01008381.1:0-13678 GCA_013400675.1 Oxylabes madagascariensis
TCCAAGACTTCTTTAATGCAGTTAAGGATTATTTATATCATGAGATTTCTTCCTTAATTGTGGAGGGGAGTATCAATAGCAGGGCCAAATGACTGTCAAGTTACAAGTGAGTCAGATATAGTCTCCAGCCTGTTTTGTACCATCAACATAATTTTGCCCAAGCAGTTGAAGTGCTTGGAGCAACACAGAAAACATAGTCTCTGTGGAAAAAACCTAAGAAAGTATTGCTAGCAAATTAAAAATTTCAAGCTACACAAAATGTCAAAATTAAAAAGAAATGACAGTCCAGAAATTACTTCACTTGGAAGACAGGGGTTTTATTCTTAGACACACCTGAAACTTTAAAAAAAAAACAATTCTCCACAGACTTTCACCATTCAAACTATATATGTAAGACTGAATAGAAAGACAAGACATAGTTTAAGCCTAGCCTTGGTTAAACTCATCTCAATATTACTAAATACAGTATCTCATACAGAGATCAAAAAAATCTAGTTACATCATACACCAAGTAGAATACATTGCTTCTAGTCCTGGACTTTCCCAGAATTCTTGAACTGGCATCCCAAAAGATTTACCAATTACAGATTAAAAGATGTTGGTGCATGTCCAAGACTTTCCCACTTCATTCAGCACATCAGGGCAATCTCTGCAGCTGATCTTTCTGACACTGCTGGTGTCAAGATTACTTTAGGCCACTGCCAACTAAGAAACAGAGTAGCTTTTGCAGGATATTAAAGGCCCATCATCTCTAGCTCTAATGGCAAAAAGCAGGCACTTTAAGTGGTTAAAACACTGTTACCAAGATGTTGGAAGAAGGCAGCCGGTGACCACTGAACAACATCACACGTCCCAAACCCAATGGACAATGCACAGCACAGTTTCTAGCAGCTGCATTTTAACTCCAAGTCCCAAGACCCCTAAATTTGTAACAGTTAATTTGATTTGGATGTATTTATTTTCAAAGCTACAAACACGCATTTCCAATATCACATACTAATGCTAACTTCTAAACAATAACAAGGACCTTGGATAAATTTATTACCCTGCCATGACCTCGACCTGCTCCATTTGGAGAACAAGGGCAATATTTACCAGCTTCACAAGAGCACAGCAAGTTAAATTCTTACAGTCTTTGGGAAAGAAAGAGCATATTTAAGTAATATATATAATCATGTTAGCCAATAAAACCCCAGCTGTTTCAGGAGTTCCAACTTTTCTGTATTTTAATTAACAAGTCAAACAATATGCTTATTTTCTAATGGTATCCTGCTCAGAGGTTTCAGCTGTGTAATCTTTAAGCACAAGCACCTTTTACTCCTCTTTTTATGCTGACATATGCCTGCCATCATTCTCTCCCCACCACTTCAATTTTTACTGCCCCATCCTTGCAGTGCTCGCTCCTCCAGCAGCAGAAGAGTTGGACTGTGACAAAGACATCACACAGTAGCACCCTCTCTGCTTCTGGCAAAGAAATAGCATGTAGGAAGTATGGAAACAGTCAGTTCCCTTCACCCACATGGTCCTTCTGTAAGGAACATAAAGGAATAAACAAGCTCAGGAAAACAGAAAAGCATACAATCCAGAAGAAAACAAGGATGGAGAACTGGGAAAAGTGTAACTATATGAATTGGCTGCCAATGAACAAAGAACAGTGCAGTGTAATTTTTCTCCCAATTACAACTTGACAAATGATATTATACAGAGAAGGGAGAACAGGCTTGGTAGGGAAGAGGAGGGGCAAGGAAATTGAGAGTAATTTGCTTTCAAGAAGTCATATAATAGCTCAAATGACAAAAAATGTTTTTTACTGAAAACAGTTTTTGGTCATCATTTCATATAGTTAAACCAAAGTCTTTAAAATCACGGAATCAGTTAGGTTGGAAAAGACCTCTGAGATCACTGAGTCCAACCAACAGAATTTTACACTCAACTACTATTCAGATCTAAAACGTTTTAGGAGAGGATACAATTTTCTTTAGTGAAACACAGCTAAATACAGGCAGTAAAAATGGGGAGGGAAAGCAAAACAATTCTTCAAACTAGAAGAAAAAAAAAATCAAAGCAACACTGAAAAATCTTATGCAAGATTAATTTATGAATTACGGTAGAAGAACACTATTAAGCATATCTACAATTAAAAAAAAAAAGCTTTTTCTTCTGTACCACTGTCAGGTAAGCACTAATTCAGCACCCAGATTAAGGGATTGGAGCATCTCTCTTACAAGGAGGGAGCCAGGACCTAATCAATGTGTCTCAGGATCTGAAGGGAGATTTCCAAAAGGATGGACCAGGCTCTGCGTGGTCGTGCTGAGCAACNAAAAGACCTCTGAGATCACTGAGTCCAACCAACAGAATTTTACACTCAACTACTATTCAGATCTAAAACGTTTTAGGAGAGGATACAATTTTCTTTAGTGAAACACAGCTAAATACAGGCAGTAAAAATGGGGAGGGAAAGCAAAACAATTCTTCAAACTAGAAGAAAAAAAAAATCAAAGCAACACTGAAAAATCTTATGCAAGATTAATTTATGAATTACGGTAGAAGAACACTATTAAGCATATCTACAATTAAAAAAAAAAAGCTTTTTCTTCTGTACCACTGTCAGGTAAGCACTAATTCAGCACCCAGATTAAGGGATTGGAGGATCTCTCTTACAAGGAGGGAGCCAGGACCTAATCAATGTGTCTCAGGATCTGAAGGGAGATTTCCAAAAGGATGGACCAGGCTCTGCGTGGTCGTGCTGAGCAACAGGACAAGAGGCAATGGGCAGAAAACTTCTGATGCACAGAAGTTCCACCTCAGCATGAGGAAGAACTTCTTCACTGTGCAGTGACCGCACATGGAACAGATCACTCAGAGAGGGTGTGGAGTCTCCCTCACTGGAGGTATTCCAGAACCATGTGGCCACAATCCTGTGCAATGTGCTCCAGGATGATCCTGCTTGAGCAGGGAGGCTGAGGCAGGTGACCCACTGTGGTACCTTCCAACATGACCCATCCTGTGAAGAGGCAGAAAAATGGTCTGGTATAAAAATGTGCATTTCTGCCTCAGCTTGTTTCCTCTGAAATACCAGAATTACTGAATTCTCGCTTTCTGGCACTGACTGACAGAAGACAGTCCCATCTACTTTAAGATATGAATAAACCCCACAATTTAGGTGTTATTATTCTCATTCCCATAAAATTTTTCTTATACCTGCTAAGCCAGATGCCTTAGGTGATGAATATACTGAAGCTCCTGAGGTATGCCCACCACAAAATATTTTCCCTTCAACTACTCAATTTTCATTCCTCCCTATTGGTAAATTAATAGTTTAACCATATAAAACCAGAATTCTACTTCTACCACAGGAATGGTGAAAAAACTATAATTACTTTTTAAAAAGCCTTTTTCTTTTTCCACCAACAGGTTCTATCATCCTGTTTAGGAATAACTAGCTTTTTGTTCAGCTAATAACCAAAGCATTTAACACTCTCCCTGCTAAATAAAGAATTGTTTAGGATGTTCTTCTGGGGTTCTTTATTTTATTTTATTGCAAAAATAACTGTTTAGGAGGTTCTTTACTCCAGTAATTTAGAACCAGTGTTAGATCAGTTCTGGCTGGAGAATATGCACCACAGCCACTAGGATTCAAGTGAAGTGAGTCAAAACAACTGAGTAAGAGACTAGTTAAGATGGATGCACGATGTAACGTGTTTTGGGTGATTCCTGTAGAATTCTGGGGCTTCTGTACCACATCTATAAAGTTCAAGAACTGCATACGAACCAGAACACAGACCATCCAAAAAGGACAGAATTTATCTGTCTAAAACTAAAATCATTTAATACTTTTATCTGTGCTGTTTACCTTTTCCTAGAAAACACCACTCATAGGAAAAACTTGCTAAGTCAACTCTGACAAAAATAGCTTATCAACATTACTTGTAGCATTACGTAAGGGACTCCTCATCGTATGCTCTGACAGATTATTTTAGAACCAGCTACACCTAAACATCCAGAAGAACACTGTTTGACTCACTAGATAGTTTTATCTTAAGCTACCTACTACAAACACAATATATTCACCTTTTTTTCCACCATAAATGTCAGCTCTCTCATCCTGTAAGAACATAAAGGAAAATGTTCTAAACTGTGAAAAAAGATTTTCTCTGATACCATAAGGGTTGAAATATGATGTACTCCTTCATTAAAACTGAACTCTTTCAATGAAAACATCCCCTGATTAATGACAACAAAACCAATGGCAACTTCAATGAAACACTGGGGGTGGTTTTTTGTTAATGTATAGTTTTATATTGGTTTTCAGACTAAAAGGCACCTAAGATCAGGTGTTACCAGAACCAGTGTCATGGTACAGCTACAGTGGTGTTCTGCTTACTTGAGAAAACATCACTTTTACTGGCAGAGATAGCATTCAGCACACCTTTTTTCCCCAGTATATGCAATTCCACATTGCAATGCACCATACACAAATACTATTCAGGAAGCAACGAAGTAATGATCAACATGATTATACCATCAAAAGATTAGAGGGAAGCTTTAGTTACAACAGAATGAAGGAAAAAAAAATCAAACATAATAATATATGAAAGTTAAGTTCATTAAGGGTCACTGACAAGCACATGGGCATCACATTTCCATAATATTCCTTTCCTTTCCTTTTATGTATGTTAGTCTATCTCATCTGGCAGGTCTTTGAGAACAAAATTTTCACAGAAGACCCAACTACAGGCAGGATGAGCACAACTGTTGCGTGGAAAATGATCACTGTTCATGATGCTCTATACATTCAAAGTAATTAGCAGTACTGCAACCATGGCATAAGTGATAATAACTTTTTTAGGCCTCAAATTCATTAATAGCTTGTTCTCAAAATACGAAGTTTATTTTCCCTCACAGTCTTAATGTGTTCTCAACCGAAACCAAACCTTTATATATTTCAAAGCACTTCTCCAAATGCAAATCTATTAAAGTGTACACACAAAACCAGCCTGAGCACGGCACATTAGTTTCTGTCACAACTTTATTTTTTAAAGGAAAGACTGCAATGCCTGCTTAAAAAACAAAAGGAAACCCATTTTTGACTTCCAGGCCCTGCGAGGTCTAATGTGCAATGTGCTAATCAGCCAGACTCAGTCTGAAAGGGTTAAAAACAAACAAAAAAAAATTAAACTACTTGTATTTCTCCAGCTGTAGAACCAAAATATCGCCAGGTCTTCCCGCAGCCAGGGTACTGGATAATTTAGGCTAAAATAAATGTTTATTAAAAAAAAAAAAAGGGCGTTGATTTCTTGGCAGCGGCGGAAAGCAGGAGACACCCCTAGTGTCGACGTAAAATACTACAGGACTCCATACTGTATCTCCAGGTTGATTTTACGGCAGAAAAGGGGAAATTTAAACCCGTCACGATCGAAAAAACACAGGGACCCTCACATATACACACACCTGGACACATGGCACTCCCGCAGCCCCAAAGCCCGAGCACCCATGTGTCGGCTCTCCGCCCCAGCGCACATTATTATCCCGTCCATCGGGCTACGTGCCTTACAGCTTTCCGGTCCGCACACAAACACCACGGCGCTGCCCCGGGGGCGGGGGGAGAGCCCCGCCGGGCTGCCCAACAACCCCCGCACGGCAGCGCCGCCCGAACCGCCCGCGTTCGGCTCCCCAACATCCCCGGGGGCCGGCGGTGCCTCCGGGGAACGCAGCCCGGGCGACGCGAACCCCCGGGCGGCGGGGGTGAGCCGAGAGGGCGGCCGGGGAAGGGAAGGGCCGAGCCCGGCAAGCGCCGCCAAGGCGGCGGAGGGAGGAGGCGCGGAGCCAGCGGGGCTCCGTGGGCGGCGGAGGAGAGCGGGGGATGCGGGAGAGCCGGGAAGGAAGCCCGGAGAGGCGCTGGCCCGCGGGAGGACGTGGCCGGCCCGGGGGCGGGAGGAGCCGGGTCAGGGGCAGGGCAGCGCCGAGGCGGAGCGGCGGTGGGGCCGCGGGGGTGGGGGGGACCCGGCCCGGTCTGGAATATTCCGGCGGGGCGGGAGCGGGGAGGTGGGAAGAGCTAGGGAGGGGGGGAAGCGAGGGAGGGTCCTCACCATGGCGGCGGGTGGGCGTCAGGCGTCTCCCCCGCAGATGAATCCGCCGACCCCCGGCCTCGCTGTGCGTTGTCCGGCGTCGCCGCCGCCGTCGCCGCTCCCGGTCCGCCGCCGATGCCGCTCCCGACGCCGCTCCCGCTGCCGTCACTGCGGCAAAGGCTCCGCTGACCCGCGTACACCGAGCGAGAGAGCGAGAGAGCGAGCGAGGGAGGGAGGGGGCGCGAGCGGCGCTGGCGCGGGGCGGAGGGGGCGGGGCTCCCGCATCCGGGCACTCCGCCGCGCCGGGGGCGGGGCCCGGCCGTGACGTCATCGGCGGGGTGGGGACGGGGGAGCGCAAAATGGCGGCGCGGCGGCCGCTGTGGGGTTGGTTGTGAGGGGCGGAAGGAATTTTTGAGGTCGTTGAGTCCGACCGTCAAGCCGCTGTGACCCTAACCTCGAAACCTGTAAAGTCCTAAACCACTAAACGACATCACCCAGCGCCAAATCCAGGCGCCTCTTAAACGCCTCTAGGGTTGGTGACTCCCCCAACTCCCTCAGCAGTCCATTCCAATGTATGACCACCAGACCAGCGAAAAAACCTTTTTTTTTCTGCTATCTAATCCCAATCTCCCCTATCTCAGCTTGAGGCTATTTACTCAGCTCCTCTCACTGCAGGCAGGGTAGAAGAGGCCGGACTCATTTGGAGAGAGCCGTGAGGTTCCCCCTGAGCCTCCTCCAGGCCCCTCAGCCACTCCTCATAAGCGTGTGGGGAAAAGGTGATTTTTGGGGCTGCCAGAAGGTCCCTTTTAGCAGGCCTTTTGTGTTGAATGTTAACTACAAAACATAAGTGGTTTTTTTTTTCTTTTTGCTACTAAACCAGGACTGATTCAGGGTGATGACATACACTTTTTTTTTCCCTGTTGTATGATTTGACAGATGAATGTGTGATCGTTTTCAGTGCTGTGACTGTGTGGCCACAGTGAATGGCTTGAAAAGTCTCAAAAAGGACTCCAAGGATGGGAATTTCCTGACCTGTACAGCAGATGTAAGTACAAAAATACCTTAATAAACCCAAGGTTTATTGCTACTACAGCTACTGGTGCTAACAATTGTTATCTTTGCTCCTTCAGGCCTCTGCCCAGGGGAAGGTTCCCTCAGGAAAACTGCCAGAGCTGCTGCTTGTCCTTGTTCTCCCAAACGTCCTCTGCTTCGGCAGGCCTTCCTCAGCTATAACCTGTAAATATAATCTTATATACATAATTATTATATGTATATGTGTATGTGTGTGTGTATGTATTTTTGTAAGCTGTGCTCCTGGAGCCCTTGCTGCTTGAGCTTCCTCATGTGACTTCTGCGTTCTGTAAAAGGGGAAAAAAAAATCCATGCAGGGAGAAAGCTCTGTGCAAGGAGGCATTTGGAAGTGTGCCTGTGAGAGGTGGCTGCCCTCCCTGTGTTCTGGCTGTTATTTTCCTAAGGTTTTTAATGTTGTACTGCAAGAAGCTATCCAGGCTTGAAGCTGCTCGGTGAAGAATCGCGGAGTGTTTAGTGTGGAAAGGATCTCCTTAGATCATCTAGTCCAACCCTTATATTTAAAAGATTTTTAGAATATGGTGTTTCAGTACTGTTGATATTTAATTATACAAAACTTAAGGATTTGTGCAGTGATGAGATAATCCTTAAAAGTGTCTGCATGTATCTCTGTTCTTTCATGCCAGCCTTGTACCCTGCATAGTCTACAAAACAAAATTACTGAGCTGAATGCAAACCCAGATGAAAGATGTAGTCTCAGTAACCTCTTTGAGGCAAGATTTAGGGCAATGCAACTGCTTGCATAAGTAAGGCTGACCCTCAGGGAGTGATCTCTATATATATTGTGAAGTTTTAAGTAGGCCAGATGACACCTTTAAAAACCTCTGTAAAGGGTAAAATAAAATAGTTAATAAAGAGGGTGTGATTCCACATTTCCTTTGGTGGTATTTTTGCCTTTCTGTCCTCTCTCTCTGCTAATTGGGTTTATTTTGGAGCACCGTGATACAGCACATAACACTGTAACAAATTAGGTGGTGATGTGAAAATGATAATTACGTATTGTTGTGTTAATGCTGCCAAAGAGAAGACTCGGTACCGCGTTGATGTTGTTTTTCAGGCGTTTGTTACTTGGCTCACAACAGCTAGACACTTTGCCAGGGAAATGCAAATTAATTCTGACAAGTTCAAGGTGAATGCTGAGCTAATTCACCGGGAAGACTGGATTAATGCTTTTAAAACCAGGTTAATTTTTTAGGACCTCAGCTGCGAGCATGAGCTTTCCAGTCTAAAATGGTAATGTCCTCTGCCTTCAGCTCCTTTTGGAAGAAGAACTGCCTCGTCACTGTTGCCCTATTAGTGGGAGTCTGAGCTGATCTAAGATTAGCAAAGGTTACCTTTAGAGTGCATGGAGAAACCTGGAATCTTGAAATTAAATGCACAAGTGCTAAGAGGAATGGGAATCTCCCACAGGGAAGTCTGCTCAGGGACCTACATAAATGAAAGGTGACTGTGGAGTTCAAGAACAGAGCAAAAGTTGTTCTGTTCTAGAAGGCTGAAGCAAAGCAGAACAATAAATGTGCAGTTCTTAGAAACTGTTAATGACTGACGAATGTTCTGTTCCCGAAGTGACATGCAGCAAGGAGGGAAGCTTGAGCAGGAAAACCAAGAGTGGGTCAGGGAGATTACAGGGAAAAATCTGGCAAAAGTAACTAAGTGATGGGGGTGGTGATGGGTGAAACTGAATAGTGGGAATTTGCACCAGAAGAAAACAAAACAAGCATTGAAACGTAAGTGTGAGATTTGAGTTAATAATAAATCAGCAAAACAGGCTGGTAAGAACCTAGGCCTGGCCACAGTGGGAGGTTATGCATCAGAAAATGCTCTGGTCCAGGGAAGGAATTTTCTGCCTGTTTTTATTTACAGATACAGATGGTTAGGATGTCTCTACTTTTGAGGGGGAAAAAACCCCTAATTGATAAATAAATATTCCTAGGTTTCACTGAAAGCTAGCATTAAAATTGACTGGCCTCTAGGCAAATAACAATAACTTGAGATCTCCAAGAGGAAAAAGAATTCTGATGTAAATCAGTCTTGCTGCTTGCATCTCTGTCATTGCAGCTGTATCTAGCTGATGTAAATCTGGAGTAAAATCAGCTAAATTAAATTGAAGGAGGGTAGAATTTCTATTGAATAATATAATAAGATTAAAATAAACAGAAATGAGGAACATAATACCTTATTTGTCACCTTTTTGAGTTCCAAGTAGATAGAGCCAAGACCTTAGGAAAATACAATTTTAATCTTGTAATGAATGCAGTTATGTCACTGCTAATAATTTTGAACCTCCAAATGCAGTACAAAGAAGAACTAGTGCATTTTTGATTCCCTTTTCCTGTGTTTGAATGTGTTTTGTCCTCCATGACAACAAAAAGAGGTTAATAGACACAGAACCTTGCACTAATTAACTCTGTCAGGTTGATTTTCTTTTATATCTGACTTCTAAAAGAAGGTAAAAATGAAAGATGGTGTTTGTTAGTGTGTAGGTAAGAATCTGTGGAAAACCATGACTTGCATTTAACACTTTGCATTGTGTACCTGTATTTCTGCCTAATATTTTTGCAAATATTGATATGTGATTTTTTTTTTAGAGTAAGTTTCAGACATTGGCATTTTCTGCTGTTAGTAAAGCTCATCCTGCAGCATCATTGCAACCATTCAAACTAGGATCAGAGCTTCATGGAATCATTTGGATTGGATCATTTAAGGGCCACTCAGTCCAGCCATGGGACCACCTATGTCTCCCATAAGCAGGGACCTCTTCAACTAGACCAGGTTCTTCAGGACCTGGTCCAATCTGACCTTGAATATTCCCAGGGACGGGCCTTCCACCACCCCTACTCTAGTGTTTTACTGCCCTCACCCTAAAAAACATCTGTCTCCATGTGAATGGAAACTGATTCAGCTACAGATAAGTAAATATGTCAACTCTGTAAGTAAATATGTAAACTGTGTACCTGTTTGGGATCTTCAATGTTATTAACTGTTATGATCGTCAATGTTATTAACTGGCTTGACCTAATGCCTGGAAAGCAGTTTCTGTGCTGCTGCTTATGTGTCTGGGTTCTAGTTCATTTTGCAGCATGTTTCTTTGAAAGTGCTATTTGTGATGCCTTAACTCGCTCAGAGTTTTGAGGTTTTTTTAATATAGCATGTGTCTGTGATGTCCTGAGCATAGCCTTCTTTGTCTTGCCTTGTGCAAGTCTTCATATAAACATTCCTGACTCACAAACCTTGCTGGATGCAATTCAGCATTCCCCTCTCTGTTAACCCAGGGTTAGGGCTGCCACCTAATTAAATAATCTTCTGTCCTGACCCTTAACAGGCTGTAAGCAGCTTTTCCCAGCAAGGCAGGTAAACTCTTGGGACAGTGCAATAAAGCTTGAAAATACACTATTTTTAAGCATGTTTGTGTGTAGTAGTGTTTTATAAAAATCAATAAACTCTTATTCTTCTGTAATTCTGTAAAAGGAAGAAAGGGAAGCAACCTTTTATGAGCTGGTTTTGAGAGAAAGTGCTTTCAGTTACAGTGGGCAAGGGAGGCTGTACTTTATCAGCAAAAGAGGAAGCCTTTTCAGATAGAAAGGAAAACTGGCCTTTCTCAGCATGTTTGAATTGCCCTGTTTGTGTACGTCCTGAACTCTTAATACCTGTAAAACCAAGGCACCATATTGATTTATCATTTCAATTGGAATAACAGAATAATAAGCAAATATAAAGATAGAATGCTGACTGGAACTGACAAATGGTTGGAAGGATAATGTGCCTCTCATTGTATCTCTCTTACTCCTACATCTGTCTTTTCAGTTGAAAGAAATCGAAGGGAACCTGTCCTTATTTTCTCACATATTTGTGAGAGCATGTATAAAGTGCCAAGCCTTGGGAGGAAAGGGAGATGATACATTTCAGATCCAGTAAGGCACAGCTGAAAAAAATGTGATCTAATGAAAGACCAGAAGAATGCTGTGGGGCACAGAAGCCCTGTGAAGCTGTAGGTAACAGGGTGAGTTTTAGTTCCCCATTGGTTTATTTTGTGTCCCTGTGGGATGCTGGATTTCAAGTTGCTAGAAGAGGTGCAGATGTGCTGTCTCTTGCATATGTGCATTCATTGAAACAGTGTTTGTTAATGCTTCTGATCTGTGGATCTTGCTGCCCAAGCAGCTGTGAAACAATGACGTGACTGTAGGGTTATTTCTTTTCAGCTCTTGTTCGTCATTAACAGCCCCCAAGGACTTGAAGCCACGAACTGAAAATTGTTGCAAGAAACTTTTTGATTTTTTCTTAACTGCATTATGAAGAGCGGCCTTCTGATTTCCTAAACTTACTGCCAGTTCTGGCTGGGATGAACTGGGGATCAAAATGCTTTCTTTGTCTTTGTTCCTGTGCCTATAATCACGTTACCAGATAAGTCTCTGCAGAACAATATGGAAACAATTTGCAAGAAAGATTGAGACTAAAAGGTTGCATTTTTCTAGAGACTCTGCTGTTAGCATAATACTTTCATGTAGTGATCTTGTTTGCCTAGCAGTTTTTTAAGAATTCCTCATGGCATGCAGCCGTAGCTGGGGTTGGTATAATTAGCTGCTTTTTTTTGAAAACATTTGTTCTGGGGAGCTGTTGTGGGCTGACTGCTCAAAGACCCTGCAACAAATGGAAGTAAGTGCTGGAGGAATGTTTGATTTTTTTTTTTTTTTTTTTCACTTATATGCTTGTTTAAAACCTTTGCAAAGTCTTCTTTATTTTGCTTAATTCTGCTAGAGATATATGTGTATCAGTCTGACTTGGGAAGTCCTTATCTTCCTGCAGTAACGGATGAAGGCTGTAGAGACTGGCCTGCACGTGTTGTTAATGAGCTATTAATGTATGTAACTCCAGTATTGCAGGAACAATCTCTTGAATTACTGTTTTATCACTGGTCACGTGTTGCCTGACTGGTTCAGGTTTGGGCCAGCGCAAATTCTGAACGACTCAGGCAGTAAAGTAGACCAATGACTTCATGGCAAAACACCAATCTGAACTGAAACAGTGCCAAAAGGTCTTTATTTGTTGTCTTTCTCATAGCAGAAAGAAAAGTAAAGAACTGTTTTGTTGCTGATCCTCTAGCAGTTGGAGTTGGGGACAAATTTTGAATACCAGTTAGTAACCTGACCATTTCAAAACTAATCAGCATACATGTTTTCCTGTGGAGTACCTTTTAGCATATCAGTATGTGTTGTGGGGAGTTAATTAGTGCAAGGTTCTGTGTCTATTAACCTCTTTTTGTTGTCATGGAGGACAAAAACAATGGCATTAACAAATGCTGTGTGTGGTGTGATATGTTAAATTGCATCTAGCTTAGTTGTGCATTTATTCTACAGCTTCTCCTGGCATGATCTCTGTGCTCATGTAATCTGTTTTCATTTGCAGTGCAGTCGGCAGTGTGAAAAATTAAGTAGCGTGTTAGAGCTTTCAAGGAAAGCATGATGCAGCATGATCACATATATTAAATTAAATGTTCCTAGCCCTTTAGCTGAGGCAGTGAGACCACACCAAGGGAGTCACTTGTGTGTGGAATTCTCTGCTCAGGGCTGCTGTTCCATGCAGACTTGGGAGTGCAGATTGAGGACTCTGTGGTTTGTCACTGGGGGAGTGTAACCCCATATGCCAATAAGTTGGCCACAGGATGGGATTTTTTTTCTTTCCCAGGGAATTCAGAAAGTGATCTTCTTTTCTGAAAGTGCAAAGCACCTGGCCTATCAGCTGTGCCTGTCTGCTGGTGTTTGGATCAACATTGCATACCGCCTTTTTTTTTACCATGGGAGTATTCAGCTATTTTGCACCTGCAGCCCTGGACTAGAAAATCACCTAAGCTCTTTAGTGGTGGGTGGCAGTTTCAGTAGAAAGTCAAATTACACTCAGGCTGCTGGATGGGGATTCTGTGTTTTGTTCACATAAAGCAGGGTCTGTGGGCTTGATATTTCTGGGTCTGAGAGATTTTAGCCTGCTAGCAGCTGCTAACCTTTTTCCCAAGGGAAAATTCCTCAAGAAAGCTTCTTCTCAAAACAATCTTGGCAAACAACTGTCCTTTCTCAAAACAATCTTTCTCCAGGTGGTGTTTTGCCTTTCTAGTTATCAAAAGGAAACATCTTAGCTGTTTTCTAGTTTAACCAATGGGTCTAGAGAGGTGTCGTTCCTATTCAGCAATCATATTAAGTCTGTATTAGAACACCTTATAAAAAGTAGTAAGACAATAAAGCCTTTTTTTTCTATGCTCATTGCCTTCTGAAATATATGGAGTCTCTCATCTTTTTCTCGTGTCCTACAATCCCAAGGTCCTGAATCCCAAGCATTTAGGCTTCCTGGGTTTTATGCTTGTTCTTCGCACTTGTAACATAGTGTGGTGACCCAAGGAATTGTAAATAGGTTTGGCTTCCTGGCATCCTCTTCCTCCTCAGAGGTAGGTAATGCACTGCAGGTAACAGACTGCAATGTTTTCGCAGTTTATGTATGTCACTGAAACTACTGGGAGCTCTTGCTTTGCACTG
>VYZR01008386.1:4007-17526 GCA_013400675.1 Oxylabes madagascariensis
AAAAAACACAAGGAAAAATGATGCAGAACCACTTCTTCTCTAGAGAGAGCCAAATCCATTAAGCTAATTAGTTGAGCAGCTGATGTTCTGACCTGACATTGTTTCTTCATTTAGGATCTTTAATTCTTCATGCAAGAAGATTTCTCATTATTTCTTATCCAAACAAACCCCAATATCTGGATATCCTTCTGCAAACAATTTGCTGATAAAATTTTCGTCTAAACAGTCACAATCTGAAATTTGAACAGTGTGACCTATGTGACCTATTACATAAATTCTATGTTCTCGTCTCTTGTGAACCAATGACCCACAGTTTGTACACAACTTCCTTTATTCCTCCCTTAACAATTAGTTTCAATCTAAAAGAACTTTCCTTTTGAAATTTTATTTTTTTTTAAAGGCAGGGAGACATTTACTGTTGTGTAAATCCCCATTCTGCCATGTTCTCCTCATAAGACATGGACACAACAAAACAAAGCCAGATTCCCAGCAGACATCCAACAGAGAACCCAAAGGAGGTGGTAGCCAGTCAGTCCTGTTTGCAGAAAATCTCCTCTAGAAACATCAAACACAATGATTGCTGCAGGTATATACAAGCTTGCTTGTTTTCATCAGCTTTCACAGCTTCCCAAAAACTATTCCATGGGCTCCCAGGGGCCCTGTGTGTTGAAAAGCATTAAGTCAGAGAGTGAAGACATGTCTGTGCTCTGAGTGCACAGAGGTACCTTAGCTGGCATTGAGTGAATAATCACTGAAAGTAACACCCCCATTTTCATGCCAGAGTACAAATAGGTACACATTTGCAGGAGGACCTTATGTGCCCTGACTCCATTCCCTTGCAATAACTCATTCATGCACTACTATTTTGTATAAATATTCATGTATTTGAAGAGCACATCCATGATCCCTCTTCTCCATCCCATAGTCACCACCAAAGCTGCTGGACACTGACGTCATGTGACGCTAAGGAAACAAGCAGCTGTCCTTCAGGATGGCTGTTCCACACCACACTCACAGCGCCGCAAGCAGGCCAGCAAGGCCAGCCCATCCCAAACACCAGAGTCACACACCCTCATCCCAGAAAGAGGGAGGGGAAGCTGAGGAGCAGGCAGGCCAGCAGACTGCAGTGGGTGCCACTGTCTCCAGCCCTGAGACCATGCCAGACCTCAAAAAGCTTTGCTGTCTATTCAGTACATTTCTGCCCCTTTCCTCTCCTCCAGAAGTTTCTGAGATTAAAAGCTTGGAAGTTCTTCTAGTCATGGCAGGAAAAGTGGGTGCATTATATAGGGTCCCTTTCGCCTCTCTGTCAGGATCAGGAGAGGAAAGTGCTTGCATCCTGCCCAGAGCTTCCCCTAGCTGAAGGGCACGGGACCTCCACCACAGTTCCTGGGATGGGTAATTAAATTGTTGCGACACAGACTCACACACCTGCATGAGGTGGCACAGAGGGCACTTAGCAGGAAATCTGGCACAGAGCAGGGAGCAGGCCTTCAGAGGCCAGAGAGCTTGTTTTCTATTGCTTTTCCTGCTCCGTCATGTTCTATAGAAGATGAATGACTAAGCTTGAGTTTTAGCAATTCAATTTTCTGAGTGTGTTTTTTCATTGATCAATAAGTTGCCTGTTTTGGACTTTAACTGATTGTCTCTGATTGTTACTCGACACACATGCCTGCAAGCAAGGTACCCTGTGACATCTTTGCTAAGTTAATTGCTTCCTGCCACTGCAGCTTAATAGGTGTTACTCCTGTGCCATGCAAGGCCTGAAGTTGTTCTGCTGAGGAAAACTGAGTGGAAATTAGATCTGAGGAGAAAATATTTTCTACAGGGTCAGAATTTTATATAAGCCTTAACCTTTAACTAAAGTACCTCATCAAATGTAAGGAAATTAAAAAATCTGCTTTTGTAAGCAGCAGTATTTTTTCCCCCAAAACCCCAATTTTCTTACATATCTGGAGAAAAAATGCAGACTGGATTGCCTTCATGGGCTGGATTCTGTCATCCCTCCTGCTTTGAACCCACTCCATTGTCCAACCCAAAGCTGTTATCACTGCTGATGACTACTGAACAGTAGCACTGTTCAGAACTTTGCAAAGTTCCATCTTTTTGGTCTTTTGGGGTGGTTGGTAACTGCATTTCAAATCTTTGAAGGAGTGAAGTAGTTTGGATTTTTAGCAGAATTTTCCTAGTCAGCAAATCCTGCCCCACAAGAGGGACTGCACACACTGCCCCTGAGGAGGAAGATAGGCTACAACTCCCTTGTGCAGAAACAGCAACTTAATGCTCCCCTCCTGCATCACAGGCAGGTGTCCTACATATACCAGGGAGTTAGGTCAGGCATACAAATTACCCTGAAGGGATCAGACATGTACCATGTCATGAATGACCACTGGTAGTTCAGGATCCAGAACTTCAGTAATATAAAACACTGAAGCCATCAGAAGTTCAGAAAACTAAAAACCATCTCTCTAGAGAAAATGCAAAGTATACCCACAGCCTATCATGCTTCCTCCTTCTGCCTTTTTATTACTAAGACCTTTCTTTAGTTTTCTCCTTTGTTTAAATTTAAGAACATCTCTTTTCTTCATAACAGGAAGAAATATTTTATCCCAGAAATGTTTATGGGAAATATTTTATCCCAGAAATGTTTATGGGTCACTGACAGTGATGCACAATTTGTATTTTGCTCATTAAGGACTTCCCAGCCAAACTTCAGCTCTTCCCTGACTGTTACTTCAATTAATCTTCTGTTTGGCATTTGGCTGCCTATTAACGCTAACAAAATATTGTTATGAAAACATATCAAATTGCCCTTCTTAGGCTATAATCAGTCTTTTTGGCATGAAGTACGCTCAGATTCAATCTGGACTATAAGTTCACTTCCAAATTTCAAAACATGATGCAATCTGTAAAGGTTCAATAAATTAAATTCTTTCTGCCCTATGTGATATGTGAGCTAATCTACTTTTTCATTTAAATCAATATGCCCTCAAAGTCAGGTATCACATCCTGAAAAAGTTTATCTGTTTGTTGAGTGGGTAATATCCTCTCTAGAAGTACTGGAATCTACTAAAAACTGCCAAACAAACATCTGGTTTGGCTTTATTTGTTTTGCTTACTGGTCCACATGGAATTTCCTCCACTGACCCATTGAGACCCCATAGCTACCTCAGATTTCCACCTCTTGGGCCCTTCAAATTCCTTTTGAACCATCTTTTGTGCACAGATCTTTACACAGAGACAAGGGGGTAGGCAAGTTCCTTTGACGGTTTTCAGAGGGCTTTACAAATAAAAACCTCATTTTTGTAAAATTGCTCTGAGAGAGGTCAGTCTTACCTCCTTTGCAGAATGACAAAGGAATTGAGACACAGATGCTTTGTCTAAGACTGGTGCTAGTTGGGACCAAGAAGGGGCAAATCAGACCTCTCTTCTCCATGCCCTATCCCAGGGCATTCCCATGAAGGTCATTTGGCTGCTGACAATTACTAGAGCCAATGTAATCACTGTATCTCAATGAATACCGCAGATGAAACAATTTTTTCCCCCTATTTGTATATTACAGAGTAGATCTATACAAGTCCCTTATTTAGTTTGCCTCACAAAAGCATAAAATGGTTGTTTCAATACTTCAGTGACAACTTAAAGCTGTGCATGCTGGAATTGAATGTAATATCAAAGTATGCAAATTTTAAAATATGACTCTCTGTGACAGCAAAGGAGATCAGATAATTTGAGGACAAACAAATTTAATTACGTAAATATTATTTCTTTTATTACAAATGTTTTGTTCCTGAGCATTAATTTAGAGGGGATTTTAGCTTGGCTAATCCAATAAAGAGCAGTGATTCGGAATAAAAACAGCAACAATTACTCCAAGTCCTCTGTTTTCTCCTGTAGCAAGAAGCATGTCCCATCATTAGCTTCTAAGCTCTCAAACACATCCGTTCCATCTCACCCACTGCTGACACTTCCCAAATGAACCACCTCCATGGACAGCAGTGTTTCAGCAGTCACTCTCTCCTGTCACAGCAGATCCTAGAGTTGTCTTATCCTGGGTACCTAATCAACCTGCTGGGGAGAGCTGAATTATTACTAATGTAGGAGTGATTGAAATGAGTGATGCCTTCCACTTAATCTCAGTGTGAAAAATAGAGACTTTGCATAGATAAATACCAAGATATAACAAGCAAGGATGGAGGAAAAACCCCCTGAAATACCTGGGTTGTTCTGTCAGTACTGCATGAGTTACTGGAATATTCCGTGAAGCAGCTGAATGGCGATTCCAAGTTTGTTTCAGATTGACACTCTGGCTATAGCTTTGTATATGAATGAGTCATAACTATTACAACTTATTCAATTTCTTAGGGAAGATTCTCAAGGCTCTAGCCCCAGCCACCTGTATTTCATAGGAAGAAGTCTTACAGAAGCCTTTGAAGATCAAGTCAAGAGTTTGTGTATCTTTGTGACAGCAGCTGATGCTGAAAAAAGAGCCTCCAGGAACAATCATCACAGATTCCCAGACCTGGACATGGCATCCTGGATCTAGAATGCAGTAGAATAAAATAGAATAGAATCCAATAGAATAAAATAGATTATTTCTGTTGGAAGGAACCTACAATGATCATCTAGTCCAATTGCCTGAGCAATTCTGGGCTGATCACAAGTTAGGGCCTCAGTTTGTCATGTCTAAAGGAAAAGTACTGTAGAAGTCAAAGAAGAAAAGTTCTGGCATCACCACATCAGTCAGGGAAGGAAACTGTCCAGTCTGTTTGAACAAACAGCTCCGATCTCTCAGAAAGAGACTCCAACAAAAGTGCACACAGTCTAAAATAATTTTTGCTCTTTCACCCTGGGCTCATTCTCGGAGAATATTCCTCATATGATTCCTAGCCCCCATAGGCCAAATGGTGAAACTCTGCTCCAGAGAGAGTGCCCTGAACCATGGAACAAGTGGAGGACCATACTCCAATCACCCTATTTGCTCCAAGCAGTGCCTTACATTGCAAGGGACTGTAATGAAGTCATTAGGTCTAATGGAGGAGAAAAGAGCTATTTAAAGTAGATCTAGCACCAGAACTGGACTGAAGTGGAATTTTCCGTTTTATACATGTGAGAGATTAGCTGCTACTGTGCCTCACTGCTGCAGAATTAGCCATGGATCCAATTATGACTCTTCTCTGTTCAGCCCTGCAAAGCTCCTTTCTAAATTCTCAGTCAGCAATAAAGCAGTCAATGTTTATCTAAAATGCTTATAGTGCTTCCCTCTCCCTCGTGCCCCTTGTCAGTTTACCTTTAGATTGCAAGAAAATATATTGGTTTTCCACCCTGGAAGCGTTTCCCAGATGCCTAGGGAAGCCCTTCACATACCAGGTGCTGCTTTTAATGAGTAAGGCTTTTAACATTCATAACAATGGTGTCACTACCAGAAGTGCTATTTGCTGTGTGCTGTGATTTAAGGGTGAAAAAAAAACATCAAAAACCACCAGAAAACTCCCCAGAAAACCTCAGGAAACCAGCAAGAGCCACTAACAAGACCGTCCACTCAGCTCACAGCCTCTGTCCTGGGCTATCACCGAGCATGAGCCCTCTGAAGGTTATTTCTCTGCCAATTTCAAATATTGACCTTGATGTCCTGTCCCTTACAATACTCTTTAAAATCCATCATCTGCAAACTAAGTTTAAATCAGGAAACCTAATTAGTAAGAGAGACAATAAATAACAAGCTTAAGGGGAGGGAGGAGAGAACCTCTTGCAGGTGGCCAGCTCTTAGCGGAATAATTCTCTGTGCAATGGTCATGCTTCAAAAATTTAATTCTCTGTAATTTCATTTAGAATGGGGAAAACAAAACAAAATGAGCAAAGTGATATAGGATTTCATTTATATTCTGACAAGTACATTCATCTAAAGTTTAACCATAATAGCTGCAGTTACTGTATCTTTCTCCCAAAGCATTTAATGGTGTGAAGCAAGTGGCAATAAAAATTTAAAATAAAATAAAGTAAAATAAAAAGTATCTACTTGGCATTATTATTTGCTATTTTTATACCAAAAAAAGAAGTCTTCCTACTGTTAGGCTGATTGTATTAAGCTGAGATTTTTATGGTCCTTCAGACTTGATTGCTTTTTATTCTTGCTTAGTAGAAGTGGTGATGAAGGAGCTGAAATCATAATTCCTACTTAGAAGGCAAAGAGGAGGCCACTTCATTTCTGTGGTGAGTACCACATTTTGTTGCTTTAATTAAAAAGTTGCTCTGAGAAGCTTCGGCAGTATTCAGAGCAGAAAAAGATGGTATTTTCAAAGACATTTTGGGGATGACTCCTGCAGTTTTTCTGAGCTATGTTGATGTTGCTTAAACATACTAAAGAGGAGAAGCAATCATTGAATTTGAAATACGTTTTCTATCTTGAAAATCGTAAATCAATCCTCTCAAAGATGAAAACATATTTTCCTTTATGCAGTTCTTAAATTGCTATCCATCTCTATTAAGGTTCTTAAAGAGAGATTTTCAGCAACAAAACACCCTCTAAAACAAACAAAAAAAAGATTTAAGTATCAAGAACTGAAGGTGTTCAGCCCAGAATCGCAGTGATTATCAAGTGTCTGCTCCCTTTGAGATGAATGCCCAGAAAACTCTACAGGTCAAGGCTTGTACTCCCTGAGAGTGTGCCAAAAGTGAGCAACATTCTACAGCCATGAGCCACCATTCTCTTCCGGAGACAGCAATGGCTGTCAGGGTCATCAGTGCATTACGCAACCCTGCAAGCTAGCCAGGCTCCCTCGAGACTTAATTTTCACTTTTAAAAAGCAATACACTTCACTGGTACTTTCAGCTTTTTGTATGACAGCAGCATTGAAAACTAGTATTTTACTGAGATTACTGAGGGTGGACTTAGGAGGGCATATAAGATTTGATTCCACTTCAGAAGCATGTGACATCTCAGGTAAGATGCTGTTGGCTTAGAGAAACTAAAATAAATCATATTTAGGGTTTTTATTCAATGATGCCAGGATCCTTCGCATTGTCCGTGACTCAGATCAGGTGCTCCTTTTGCACTGGAATAATGACAAAAGCCTCTTAGCCTCTTAAATTTAACTCTATCCTCAACTGAAACTACACAGATGTATTTGAGGTGCCTGTGTTTCGCTCTGCTCAAGGTACCAGCAAAAATATCTCTCTCATGGCAAAGAGTAAAACTAGTTTCAAGGTATGTAAAGGTCCCAACATCAAAGGTTCATTTCCTAATCTCTGGAACTACCCTTTACTAGAGCTGCATTTTAAATACCCCAAGATGCTATCACTTACCTGAAAACTAACTTCTGGCTAAAATTTAAGATCCAGGTTTCTCTGCTGGAACAGTTGGTCAGGGAAGCCTCAGACTGGCACAGGTCCATCTACACATCCCAAAGCATCTTAGTGTGACCTTTTCTACTCATACCTGGAACAGGGCAGGAACAGCTCCTCCTTAAGTCTTCAGGTCCCTACTACAGGCCATGCTCTGTGCATTCATGAAGAGGTAAGGGAGACCTTCTTGTTTTGAGCTGTGAGGGAGAATCATTATGTCGTACTTGTGGCTGCTCCATCAGCGGAGGCCATAAAGGGGCCTGGTTGTTTGTCTTGCTCTCCCTTTNTACACGTTCTGAACACTGTAACACTCACTGTGAAGCCCAGTGCAGATGTCACACTACACAGGAAAACACTCTCGAGCTGGGACCAGAGCCTTGAAATGCTGCTGTGGCTTCCAAGCCGTGTCATTCTGCTCTGTTTTATGACACTTGAGGCAGCATTAAATTCCCTGCCTCTAATCCTCTCATTTGGAGTGAAGCATCTTCAGCAGCCCTAATGTCTGATCTCAGCCTCACAGCTGGGGAAAACTAGCAGCTGGTTTGTGATTCTAAAGGAACAGAACAATAACCCATTGAGGCTACTCCTTCTGTCTGTGGATGGGTGAGTCAGATGAATAATTGGACAACACAGATCAGTTAAGCCTAATTCATTTAATAGAATTAATTTGCAAATTAGTACACATTAGGTGAATCCGCTGCAATTCATTTTGACTGAAATGTTAAAAAATACTAAAGTAGTTATAATGAAAACATAAATATTACCGCAGAAAATGTTCCAAAGAGGGCAGTCTCTACATGGAAATTTTTATCTGTAAATGCTGGGGATGCATAGGTTGAATTTTATATAATCAGTAGGAAGCACATCTTCTTTTTGGCTTGTACAGCCTTTATTACCCTGACAACCCTTAATGGATCTTAAATAATCATTAGAGATGGGCTGAGAAGGTTCTGACTGAGATCCAAGCATAGATGTTGGGACTGACAGAGGGTCTGGTGCAAGGAAAAGGAAATAAACTATTTTAAATATAAAGGCTGGCCTAGGAAAATTAGTTGGTAAAATAATTTGGTCCTCTAACATTCTTCCTAGGAAAGCTTGCAAACATGTCTGGGCTACTGTTATTCAGTGACACACACTTAGAGCAGATAAATATCTGATATTTGAAGATCGGTGTCTTCAGGGTGGTGATCGCAGGGAAGAAAATGCCAGTAGCATGATTTTTTTATTGAAAGGCTTGGGAAATGCTTTGGTCAGGTACAGTTAATAGGATCTCCTGAGCAAAAGTTGAGCTGCAGCTCCTGGAGCATGAAGATGATTTAGGAAAATGCTGAGCTCTGAGCTGTGTGTGGTCAGAGTAAACCAAGAGGCAAGAACAGGGGAACAAATGTGCCACACACCTACATGACTTAGAAGGAAACCTGCAATGTTGGCTTGAGTGCACGATGATGGCAACACCTGGTGCTGAATAAATGTATCTGGAGGAAGAAGATCGAATCATGGGTGCATCAGTTTAGAAGTTTAATGTGATACCTCCCTGGAATCCACAAACATCTGAAACACATTGCTGTGGTCACTTCAGCATATGAATCCTGGCTCCTTCTGTGCTATACACAGGGGTATGATGCCCAACAGGAACAAATTGTGCCTCTCTGTAGATTTTGGTACAACTGCACTTTGTAGTTGCTTTGGATATCACAAAATAACACTGTGTACACAGGATTTCATTAGCAGTGCAAATTAGGTAAGAGTTTTAATAAATATTTATTTTAGTGATGGTCCTTTATATTCTGTTTTACTGACACTTTCCTGCATGGCAAGGATTCATGGGTGTAGCAAACCTTTTGTAAAATACTTCACTGCAATCCATTTGACTTCATCCAAAAGTAGTGGAGCTGCCAGAAAAGCTAACCTGTCTAAAAAATCTATTACCTATGAAAATTTTATTCTGTGTGTCAAATTTCGCAGGCATGCTATTGTGCCTTTCTGAAAGGATTTAAAGTTGCAGAACAGCCATAACAGTTATGGTGTCCAATCTGAATTACACCTTAGGAATCTGACCTGGCGTTACATGGTGTCTATCAAACTTACAGCCTCCCAGCTCACAGTCATGGCTTGTCAGGTTTGATGGGGAGCTGGTTAAACGCACTGTCAGAGCAGGTTACCTGGGGCAGTGCACTGAAGGCTGCTCACCAGTCGGCTGAAAGCCCTCTGGTATCTATCGAATCCAGCAAAACACTGTGAAATGATTCACAGTGTAGACTTCCAGTGACTGAGTCATGGGTTCCACCTTTCCATGTTAATGCTCTGTAAGCATGGATGAGAAACGAGCCACTCTTCCCAAGCTCCACCAGCTCTTCACAATCTCCTGCTCCTTGTGCACGTTACAATTCACAAACCACACACAGTGATAGCTGGAACCCCCCAGTTCACAGCTGCAGGACTAAGGCACTGCAGGTCACCAGGCAGGCCAGGACTCTTTGTCATGTGGCCATCTGTTCTTTGACCTGAGGCATTTCCAGTGGTGGCCACTGACTCCTCAACCCTGGGAAGGCCAATGCCAAGGGTGGATTCAGGTTCTCTTCCTGATCACTTTGGAGCTGGAGAGCGTCAGGACATCTTCCTCTTTGACGGCCATTCTCACTGCTGTCCCTTGATGCTCAGACTCCAGCTGAAATTGTGCTCAACAGGGAGAGGCAGAAGTGGCTAAAATAATTAAGAGTTAGAAACCAAGTGACAAATGCAGAGCCCTTCTTTTCAAATTTGCATCAAGCCCAACAAACTGCAGTGCTGTTGCCTCTGCCTGACTTCAGGCAGAATGGTCAGCTGAAGACCCACATCATTGACTAACTAGCTCTTGTGCAATCAAGATTCAGATCCTGTTGAAAAAAAAATAGACTTCAGCTTTGTCCAAGAGTCACATTAAGAGGCAACAAGAAAAACTGTGGATAGAACTCTCCCAGAGCTGCGTGCAGCTGGGGGAATGGCACAGGATTCTTGGCTGCAGAACTCTTTTCCAGGACACGCTAGCAAAGACAAACAGCCCTGGGCTCTGGTTATCTTCATCCAGCTTGAAAGGAAGCTTTGCAGGCCAGAGTTCAGAGACATCTTCTGTCTCAGAACGTTCATCAGTCCTGGAGCACAGCGACCGCTGTCATAGCATGGAAAACGAAGCCAGAAAACCAACTGCGCTTTTAGGGCCTTTGAACTGCCACGGCTCTAATGACACACTGCAGAAACGTTACGTATAAGATAAAGCACGTATGTAGGTAGCAACTGATGTGCTGTGAAAGCCTTTGTGTGACCCTGCGTGTAGCTCAGGCCGTGGTTTTCTCCAGCAGCAGAGGAAAGCCCCTGGAGATGCCCACGCAGACATTAACCTCGCGCTCAGGACACGAGTTACATAACCCAGCAGTAGTGGGGGTTTAACCACTGCTTCATCCAAAGTGCCCCTTGTTGTTGGGAATTCACAGTTCAGCACACAATAAATTAATTCTTTTACTAGGTCAGGCCTGGTAACACGCGTTGATTTAAGCAGCTTATTGCAACAGAAGACGAAACACTGTTCCTAAATGGCAGCTCTCTATGATCCTACAGAGGAGGGATTCTGCTCCTGCTGACACACACCCAGAGACACAGCCGTGCTGGGAGCGTGGCGGAGCAGGAAGATTTGCCACTGCTGTTTGGTAGCATTTTCAGGGAACACCAAATGTTATTTACTTCCTAATCTTCCTACAGAATATAAAGAATTGCTGCTCTGGGCTATTTCAGAGAGATAATGCGAGTGACTCATTTGAGTTGTATATTGACCTCAGGCACTGTAAAGATATATTTTACGGTGCTTTAAAAAACTACTAATGCAGATTTCTGTACTTCTGAAGATCCCTAGAGTGCACTTCAAAGCTTTTCCTGAAGTCTTAAACCACACATGGCTGGTCAAGCCCCATGTTATTTGTTGTTATTAGTCAAACACCCCTAATCATTGATCATACCATCTTCCAGGCTATATCCCCTATACTAAAGCAGCTTCTTAATAACTTGCAGTCCTAATTTGCCTAGGCATAACAGCTCCATAAGAACCATATTAATTATAATCAGTGACAGATACATACTAAATCCTATGTTGAAACACGGGAGTAGTTTCTGTGACCAACTCTTATCTCTAAACCCAGAGCTGAAACCAAATCTCAATTCCTACAGTGCTAAACTGTTTAAAGACCTGGATTCAGCAGGTCTGTCTTTGGCTAGTGCTTAATTTTAATAACTCCCCACCACTGTAGTTGCACTCTTTTTGAGTTTTGCCAGTCTGAACATAGATGCTTTGAAGCAGATTTTGCTAGGCAGGGGAAGAGCTTTCACCATGTTGCTTCCATGTGTTAACCACCGAGATGCCTGATCATAGATTCTCCTTTCCAGAAGTGAGTTTCAACAACAAGCTTTCTCAGGCTCTGCTCTTCTGCAAATCATCTCTCTTCATCCTTTTGGTTTCTACAATTTCCATTGCACCCATCTGAGCTCACCCACCTCACGCCCGAGGGCCTCAAATTTCCTCCCTCCCCTTGTCTTTGTATTTCAGATTCACCAGATCACAGCATATCAAAATCCAAAAACCTCTCTCCTACATGTCCCACTTCCAGGGGCCCAACAGCACTTCCATTTCAGTAGGATGACCCCAGCCCCTACACCTGGGCCCCCTAAAAATGTGGTGACTTAGCAAAGGTATCACCTGTGTTGCAGGCACAAGATTGAAGAAGACACAGTTGAGGGATGGAAGGAGTGAGAACCACTGAAAACACAGACCACAGCTCCTTTTTGCCCAGGGGCAAAGTTCCAACTGCCTACGACTTCGCATGGTATTGCACTCCCATGAGGGAGTGATGGAGCTTGGGGTGAAAGGAAGGGAACCCAAAGTCAACAAAACACGGCTCAACCAGCAGCATTCTGCAGATGAGCAAGGAATTGCCTACAGGGAATCATTTTGGAGAAAATCCCAAAACCCCTTCAGGAAATCATGCTGGGCACCCCTCTGAAGTGCCTGTATATTAATGCACACAGTATGGGGAATAAACATGAGATAAGAGAGCCATGTGTCCCAAGAGATAAGATCCTGGATGAAAGAAGGATGCAAAAAAGATGGTTAATATTTGAGAAAAAAGCTACTCCAAGCTCAAGAACATGCCATGCTGGTGCATCCCCCTCCCTGCTCCTCCTCAGGCCACACTATGATCTCAGAAAGGCTCATTGGCCACCACCCTCTGAGCAGATGCTGCTGACGGAGCCCGGGCTGCTACCCGCACTCCTGGAAGCTCACTTTCACCATCACCTGTTGAGAGATGCAAAGGCACCCAATGTGAGTACTGCACTGAACTCCAGGGGCATTTTTCACAGGGACTTTGTACATACTCTTTAGGTCTGTGTGCATGGGAGTGTGAATGTGCTTGTAGTAAGTGTACTGTGAACATTCTCTCTTGGATTCTTAAGTATGTTAGGTGTGCAAGTAAGATAGGTTTCAAAGTGAGTTGTTGTGTTTATAGAATACTTCGTTAAATTGTTTAAATTAGGCTATTGATTAAGTGCTGTTAAAACCTTTAGGCCCAAAAACTGTTGGTCTTGTCTGGGGCTCACTTTGGCAAGGGGGTCCACTCTGAATCTTGACTCAGTGGGAGAGTCTCTCTCGTTCCCTTTTATCCCTACTGTTTTTTCATCCCCAGCCTCCATGGAGATCATTTTAGGTTGCTTTCAGTTTTAGATTATCCAAATCAATTTCTCTCCACTGAAAACACACAGAGGGGCATTTTTAAAGCAAGCTAGCACGTGCCTTTCTGTTTTTTCTTTGTTTCATTGGTTGGTTTTATTTTTGTTGTTTTTGTAAAGCATAACGGTACTTTAATGGCATATCTGCAAACATCTCCATTTTTATTTTAGTGAATCAGTGGGGGAAGACTGACCCTTCACAAAACCTGAAACATACTCAGGCTGATTCTGAGAGTGGTAATAAAGACTAGGAATTTAATACCATTCCAATATACAACTTAATATTTGTTATTTTTCTAATCAGTGCATTACAGAATAAATACAGAAAATACAACTGGGATTGCACAGATTTAAATATTTATTATAAGAGGTGGTAAATCATTATGCTTTCAAGATTTTATGTAAAATCCACTGAGTTAATTGATTC
>VYZR01008400.1:4506-17139 GCA_013400675.1 Oxylabes madagascariensis
CAAAACCTAGCTAAAGTAGAGGCCAGTGAAGGCAGACACATGTAAGCAGAATTTAAAATTAGTTTGTTACCACTGCATGCAAATTTAAAATTAGCTTGGTTTAATCCATTGCAAAGAAGCTCTCTCATGGGAGAACTGTCCTTTTAAGTCTGAATCAAGTATATATTGCATGTTACTTTAGCATTGAAACCACATTTAAAGCTTGCAATTACAGACCTCAGGTGTAAACCTGGTCAATCTGGTTTTCTGCACACTTGCCGAATAGATTCAGATGCAAAAGTGATCATATAAAAACAATTTTCACATTTATTTGTGATGAATTAATCTATCTTATAGGACAGTACCTTACAGTATATGATTTTTAGATTAATATTTTATCAAATTATTTCTGTGTTAATGAAGTGGAATTAGTAGGTAGTATCAAGTCATGCAGTATTGGTTTATATGTAAACATACCCCTGACACTGCTATTCTCAAGTGCCTACTGAAAAACAATTGCTTGTCATAGCAAGACCCAGAGTATAACGAATGTGCACTTGAAATGTCAGCTAAAAGTTGGTCAGAGACATGGAATGGCACT
The DNA here is from genome assembly GCA_013400675.1 of Oxylabes madagascariensis. Lineage (NCBI taxonomy): Eukaryota > Metazoa > Chordata > Aves > Passeriformes > Timaliidae > Oxylabes > Oxylabes madagascariensis. The sequence goes on from VYZR01008400.1 coordinate 5,087, forward strand.
GTGTTACTAGAAGAAATAGGGCAAGGCCGAAATAGTTGTAAACCAGCCTGTGCTTGCAGCCGTCACCTTAAGTGATCTACTAGTGATTACAGATACATGTAAAAGCTCCATGGATTAGTTGAATGGGTATTAACAGATTTAGATACACACAGAGAGAAATCAGGATATAACTAATGGGCCTGTCCTATTTAAACATAGTCTGAAGAGCTAACTATCAGTTATGGAAATGGAAGCATACATGTTATTGCTTTGGTGAGAACCAAGTCAAAGTGAATCCCCCTGAATCCCCATAAGTATTCTTATGATACTTCTCAGGTTTCCAGCTGGAACAAAATATTTGCATTATCAGGAAGGAAGCCAAGCAATTCTGTATCAACTTTAGAGAATACAGAAACACTGTCTGAGCCACTTTTTTTAAAGTTTATTTTTACTGGACAGTCAAATATACGAGCAGTAATCACACTCACACTGCTGCGCTCCTAAAATAACTATGTGTATATTGATTATTTAGTTGTACCTCACACAACGAACTGCAGTGTGGCACAGGAGACCCAACACTCCCACATAAACCAGTGGCAACAGAACAATATGGATTTCACAAGAAAATAATGAGTGAATATCCAGAGAAGGTATTCTACCCTAAGAGAAAAGCCATGCTTCATAGCCCTATATTGAGCTGACAGATAGAGTAGAACATTCTGGACTTAGATTCATGGTGATGGGAATAGAAATTCCAGTTCTAGGAAATCAATGGCATTCCAGCTAGAACAGAGGCCTGATGTACCTGCAAAAGCACCACACTAAGACTTAAGATTAGCTTGGTTTGAATCCAAACATAAGCAACTTAACACAGTACAACTGTATAAGCATTTCTATCAATGCAGTATTCACATTATTAGCAACAGAACTTACGCTAACTATGCAATTCCCAGTCCTCAGCTGATCTCATTAATTTATTATGAAAACTGGCTCTATGAACTAGACCTTGGAACCAGGTGTCTCTTGTTATTGACACAAAATTTAAGCATGAGATATCAAAGATGTTGAAACTATGGACACAGATGAAAAGCCATGGCCCCAGAACCATAGACAATTCCTTAATGGTCAAATACTGGTCAGTGAAAACATGCAACCTCCACAGCTGGGAAGGATGGTTTTGCTCTGGGTAGCAGTGGCAACTTAAAAAACCCAAACAGCCGAGCAACAGGGCAAGGAAACAAACAAGGCTGCAGCCTGGGAAAGGAACACCTCCCCAGCATCGTACCACATGCAGTCCAGAATCAGGAGCCCCAATCACATACAAAAAGATGCTTACAAAAGATCCTAATTTGGGCCTGTGCGTATTCCGGCAAAAGATGCATACTTCAGTTCTACACCTGTCCTGTCATCCAACCTTCCCCCATCCCTCACTGAAGAGTTCTTCAATTAGGTTACCTTTGCCACAGCAACTAGGACTACCAACAACAAAGATATCAGGCTAGAAATACGGCACTGACTCCATGGAACAACATAGTTGCAGATAATTTGGAATGTAAGTCAGATATAAGTGACTGCTTTGAATACAAAATGATAATTATTGCTGTGTAGTAAGTAACGTACAGCAATAATTAACAATGTATAAGAACTAATTAAAAGGACAAGGCAAGTTGCTAATGAATGTCAATCTAAAAGCTTTCATCCTAAAATTTAAAATTGACCTGAATTGTCAGTCTAAACTCTGCCATCACAGCTACCTCTAATTCTTTTATATATATATATATTTGCATGTGTGTACATATAGATCTATATATATATGCACACATTATTAGTTTTGAAAGAGGTGAAAAAGAAAGAGCAATACTTGCCATTGAAAGACAGCAACTTAAAAGGTTTTAAGAATATATTAGACACCAGTTACAATACAACCTCAATTAAGTACCTGGAGAGCTGGAGTAGTAAATCCTGTTCCAACTAGTCCTCTTAACTAAGGAATCATGGACTTCAATTGAGAGAAAAGACACATCAACCAGGTTTAAAAAGCGGTGAAGTTGGCCACACTATTTGAATTCACCCTAACTAGAATTTAACAAGAACACAGAAAAATAGCAACTAAAGTATATGTCTAAAGGAGGAGGAAAGAAGATGAACTGAATGAAGAAGCAAACAACACTCAAGCAGTCATCTGTGACAAACTATTTTGAATGTATGAACAGAAAGAGCGGTTAAGCAAGCGACTTCAGGAAACATCTAAAACAGAGGTGGCCAGCTGCAGCTGCATAGTAGATGAAAAGTATGCTGACTTTTGGACTCAGTAGTCTATGAATCCATATGCAAAAGGAAGGTCTAATAATATTGTACAAATCCTCAATAGAGCTGTTGAAAACGTCATTAACAGCTATCACAAGACACGTCAGATAATCAACAGCAAGTTGCCTAGGAGGACTGTTGAGCAACACTACAGCCCTGGAGGGGGTGACGTATGAACCAAATGTATTCATGTACAAGAAATCAACCATAAATCAACCTTATGAAAACGCACAGAAATTCAGATTGAGCAAGAATAAGGATTGCAAGTAGCATAGAAAAATATGCTTTTGCCGAGCTATAAAAACACAGCTTTAATACCTAAAACATTGAAATTATTTAAAACTTGGTATACATCTGTGAGAAATATTCCACAGCATGAAACTGCTCCAATATACTGCTCCACAGGCATGGATTGTGACCCTGAAATGTATGTCAAGTAATGGACAGCGTTAGAATTTAATTATCATAATAAAAAAGTCATGTTGGGGAATTATATTCTCACCGATAATAAGAAGATAGAAATACTGCTGGATTACAGCCTAATTTCAAGAGTATGGTAACACACGATTATATTCAAGTACTAAAGACTAACTCTTCAGCAATATTAAGTAATGGTAAAATATCTGGTTAATGTACATTCTAGATATTTTTTTACCTCTTAATCATTTTAGAACCTGCATCATAGTACAAAGAACAGCCTCACTGAGCTAATCTGGATGTGTATTTTTCCATTTCTGGCTTAATTTCTCCAATACACACTACAGAAGAAACCATCCATTTCTCCACCATGCCAAATAATTGTTTTTTGCAAGACAAGGATATTAGCACTTTATACAGCTTTGATATATACACACATTTTCACTTCTCATCAAGCCACCAATGGCTGGTTCAGGTAACTCAGAGGCATACACAAATTTGTAGAGAGGATGTGAATGCCAAAACTAATTGTCCAGAAGAATCCTGCATTTTAAGCAACTTCCACATGCCACACCAGCAGCAGCCCAGTGTCATTATCTCCTAGGCATTCACTCCCTTTCCCTTCCTCCCTATCCTGCTGCTCTTTGGCGTTTTCCTCTCCAGAACAAAATCACCTCAGGCCTTTCACATGAGTAAGTATTCCTAACCACATCCGTCTCTGTTTAGAATATCCATTTCCCATTTAGCCAAAATCTCCCCCCAGTCTAGATTTAACTACTTGATTGAGACACACATCAAAGCCTAACAGTACAAACTGCCACATGCCCTAAATAAACCCCGACCTAGTTAGGGTTTGTATTATAAGTCTTAGTTTACACGGGTCATTTTTTTAGTAGCAACTAAGGCTGAGAAGACACTTTATCAAATTACAGAAAACTATTTAGTCAATTAAATGCCCATCACATCATGCTATACCAGATTGTTTTCCAGCCTCAGACAGCTGGAAACAATATTTTCCCAAGCAATTAGCAATTACTACAAATTTACTGCTAGTGTTTCTGCCCAGGGCATGGATTTATGGCCTGGCTTTTTTAATAAAAACTTTCACAAACTAAAACCCATCACTGCCCATTCAACTTAACTAGCAACAAACTCAAGTAAAGCTAACAGTAGATACAAACTGCAATTACAGCATTCTTTTATCATAAGCAGGTATGTTAGCAAGATCAAATTTTGACACAGTAGCTAGAAAAAAAGTAAATCCAAACTTCATTTCTTCTATACCACTTCTATACACTACCACATCAACTGAGTCCAAAACACTGTTAGATTTCACACTGTATAAAGTGTAATCAATATACCGCTAATGTCAAGATGAATTTTTGAAAGTCTGTTTTGCAAGACATGAAACTAACTTCATGCCTCTAAGACCATTTCTCTAGCACTGACCAATCTCCTTCAATTAAAAATACACATCTTTATTATAAAACTTAGAGATTTGTAGGGTTTGACATTTCTGTGAAAAAAACTCATAGGAAGGTTCTGCATGTGTTTTAATTGATGAACGCATGAAGCATTTTCTGTTAACTTGCCAGTCTATTTTTAAAAATGTTAATCTGTACTTCCTCTCACAAGCGCCTCATTATTAATGCTGGTCAGTATCACTCTATAAATAAAACAGAAATACTACTAGAGTGAGGCAAGGCGGCTGTTCAACTAACCATATCTTTAAAAAGTGGAGTAAGCTTTTTATTTTTAGGGGTTGATTACTGGATACAAACATGACAGTCTCTCTTCAGACTATATATAAGTAAATGAGAAATTTAAAATTGAAAACTGCCAGTTTAGCTCTTTCATGTACAGTGTTCTTGTTCTTTTTGTAAACTGAAAGTAACATGTTTACATCTGCCCTAATTTATAAAATGAATATTTATTAAGTTCTTTACAACAACAGTTTATTACTACTTAGGGAGGAAAAAAAGCTAAGACAATTCACTAAGCTGTCCCTCAAACAGATTTCCATTTTCCAACTTATTGCTTTTGTTGGGCTCCAGATATTCACAATAGATATTCAACCCCCACACCTTTTAGAAGTTCATTCTGAAGCTAAATGGCGGGCTTGCAATTTTTATATTAATATAAAAAGTCATTACTGCCTTTATTAAGCAACTTGCTTTACAATTGCTGTTTCTTGAAGAAAAAAGCCCCAACAAACTAGTTCACTTGAAAGTTTCTCCACTATGCAAACTGAATTGATTGCTCAGTCCTAGTTCAGGCATTTCCACAGAGCTGTCTGATTGTCTATTTACAACACAATAAAAACAAAGTACTCCAAAAACCCCAAAAACCCTAGAAACCAGTAGCAAGTTTCTGTCACAGTATAGCTAGTCTGTAGCTAAACAGATAAATCTGGCTATAATAAGAAAACCAATCTGTCTTTCCTAGTTTGATAAACAAGTCCCTAGGTGAACAATCACAGGACAGATTTAAACTCGAATAGAGGCTTCAACCAATCCCTTCCAACCCTAAATGCAGATGTATCATTGGCCAGGGAGCTCAGCGATGTTAAGACCCAGATCAATCAGTTGTCTAGATCTGGGAGTTTTAAACTCCCTGGATAAGAAGGTTCCAAACAACCAAACAGGCTGTTTGTCTTATGGTCAAGAGGACTCGAGTCAAAATTTCTGTCTTCAACCTATGACCACGTGTGAGATGTGGTGCCCCATGTGAGGATGACAGCCATCCTGCGAGTGGAGCGGAGGGAGACAGAACAGCCCATCAGGCTGTATAAAAGTATGCCAGCATGAAGAGCAACCAGAGCATGTGAGAAGAGCTGCCAAAGCAGCAAAATACAGAAAATAAACAGAGGACAGCACGTGCGGAGACTGTCCAAACCAGCAAAAAAAGCTGAAAAAACCAGAGCATGCATGGAGAGCCACCTAACCAGCAGCAAAAAGCTGCAACAATACCACAAGGAGAGATGTTTGCAGTGGGAAGCTGCCAAGAATTCAGATTCTCTTTTATAAATACCCCTTGTAAACAGAAAACGGTGCTGAAGAAATGAGAGGATGTTTTTCACTGGAAGAAAACCCCATCATCAAGGTATAGATTCTCCTTTTACCCAAAAGGGGAGTAAAGTATATGCAGCAGGCATTGCTAGCCTTGGTGGCATGGTCTGGAAACCACAGACTGAACAGCATAAAGCCCTGTAAAATTGTTTCGGACTTCTGGTGCGGCTGGAAGCCGAGCAGGACGCAGAGATGGCAGTAAAAATGCTGCGGGCACCACCTGCTGAACATCCATCAAGGACACAGAGCAGGGCAGAGCGGCGAGTGAAAAATCAAGAGGGGGACTCTGGACGTTATTTGCCAGAGCTCCTCCACCGCCGCTGGGTATATCCTTGGAATGCCCAGGTCCACCCATACCCCAGCTACAGGGGCTATCTTCGGACTCCACATCCCGTAACACACCACAGAGACAGCCCACCAAAAAACCCAAACATGGCATGCACTTCAGACATGGGTCACCCAAGATGGCAGAGAGTACATGGCACCGGAATCACTCATCCAAAATGGCAGAGCACAGGAGGCAGCCCGCAGGGGAAGAGATGCCACGCCAAGCACGCAAAAGCAGCGGCTGCAGTCGCCCCCACTGTGGCATTCAAGAGCTCCTCTGGTGTGCCTACCAAAAACCGAAGGAAACGGCGCTGTGTCACCAGAGGCTGGAAGAGAAGCTGGCAGCCCCACCGCTGGAGCTGTCCCGGTGCCGTGCTTGCCCGCACCACGCGTGGAGCCACTGGCGCCTGGGGCTGCAGGCTGCCGCATACCGCGGCATCCACAGTCGGGACCCGAGAAACCTGAGAAAAATCGAGGCAGCCAGCGCCGCAGTCAGCACCCAAGAGACGGGGAGGCCCAGCCAGCCTCGTGCCGGCTGCGAGCAGCCCCAGACTCCAGCAGAGCGAACAGAAGCGAAGCCACCCACCACCACCGACACATCCCGTTGCATGGCAACCGCAACAGCATCGATATCAACCTCTTCTGCGCAGCCAGCATGAGCCTGTAAGGCTTCTGGGACTAGGAGGAGAATCAAAAGATGGCCCCTGATCCCCAAATTTGGTTGATCTTGAGGGAAGCCCCAACAGTGTCACGGGAGAGCCCGCGCCACCATGTGCCACGCAGCATTGGCTGGAACCAGGGTGGGCCCTTTCCAGCAACGCATCCCCTTTCCACATGCCTTCTGCAGAGGTGCAGCGGCGGGGAAGAGGCGTGCAGATCCGTGAAAGTGGAGTGCCACAACAGCAGCGGCGAGCCTGCTATAGCCAGAAGACACCTGTGATGGCATGACACTCTGAGCCAACCCTAACCACACCAAAAGCCACCCCATCAAAAAGGGGGTTCCCAGACACCAGCCCCCATGACACGACTGAGGATCAGGACATGGGCAAAGCCCCTTCAACGAGCTCAGCAAGCAGAAAGCGGCAGCAAAGGTGGCAGGGGGAGGCGCGTGGGGAGCAGGGTGCTATGGGGGCAGTTGTAATCGAGCCATCCCAAAAAAATGGCACCAGCCACATGGCACAGCCGCCACGTGGCGGCAAATGGTGGGCCACCCTCTTAGTGATCCCGGCACGACATCAATGACTCCCTGTGTGTAGGCAGTAAAGAAGCAAACCAAGAAACTTAACAGCGCCAGCCAAGGCAATGCCGAAAAAGGCAGCGCCAAGTTCCTATCCCACACACACAGCGGCGTTTGCCTGGTAAAGCGTGGCCGCCCTCCAGCACATCAGCAAAGCTCCACAGCCACCCGGCCTGTCACTGCTTTGACTCTGCCAAAGCTCTCATTCCCTAAAAACTCTAATAAGCTACCACTAAATAGAAGAAAAGATCAGGCTAGTTTAACAGCCCCTTCCTCAAGAGGGAGGACTGCAGCACTTGCGTACGCTAAAGCTGAAACTGATTCATATAATATATCCTAATTCTTTTGCAGTTACTATGAGGATGTCACGCCAATGTTACAAATATGGACAACAGTTTGCTAAATATGTCCTGAAGTTTATAGTACAATGCTTATTTATTTTGCTTTTGTGCACTCTGCAGGCATCATGCTTGCTCTATCAACCTGAAAAATAAAACCCACCGTTTTGAATTTAAATTGTCAAATGCTGTCAAGAGTCTTTGCAGCTACGAGCTAAACTTGTCATTTCCTACAGCTAATTCATAGAAATTTTCCACCTTTACTATTCAAGTAGTAAAGCTTAGTAAAGGCAGTAAAGATTCCTACACGATTTAAGGAGTCAGTGCTGATGATATGCCTACATTACCACTATCCCAAACCCCTAATTCAAGATTGCCTTTTATAAATAGAGGCTCCTGGAATAATTCTAATTAGTAAGGTATCCTTTCAAGTAAAAATTAACTTATATTTCTTTTTCAAGGTGCTCTTTTGAGAAAACAACTTCCACCTTTCATTTTCCCTAACGTAAAAATATTACCACTAATATGAGAAACCTAATCCTAACTAGCTTTCATACTGAAAATACTAATCAGACGTTTTATTTTTAAACTAAAATATAGCCATGACTTCTAATTTTGAGTTTTTACAATTAAACATGCAGAGGTTAATCACAGAACTAAAGTAATTTCAGATTACAAAGAAGTTAAAAACCATATATAAGAAGGTATTAACATACTGATATAACACACTAATATAACATATTAATGATTCATACTAATACATGCAATATATTCATACAATATTTGTGGTAATATTCACCTAGACTTCATCACCTTACAATGCTAAAAGAGATTTTCTTGCTGAGAAGTAAAGGTGATACCTCTATTCGAACCACATTACTAGTATTTCCCAGTTATGGATCATCTACAAACAATTATCCTGTGTTGCAGAGATACTACCCTTTATTATAAATTTAGTCTACCCAGTCAGTATGGAGACTTAGCAACTTTTAGTGAGTGAAATCCCAAGATTATAAGGAAAATGCACAAATGCCTTTCACTACTTTGTGAGTTTGCTGGTTAACTTATTTCAAAGGTATTTTAGACAGCAAGATTAGCGATAACACATAGCATTTCATTTCAATAATGCTTATTAGTTTCTTTTAAGATTAGTCTACAATGGCCGGTGTGAAGACCCAGATCAATCAGTTGTCTAGATCTGGGAGTTTTAAACTCCCTGGATAAGAAGGCTCCAAACAATAAAACAGGCTGTTTGTCTTATGGTCAAGAGGACTCAAGTCAATTTCTGTCTTCAACCTACAACCACACATAAAAAGTTTCCATAAAGGCTGTGATATGCTTACACATCATTGCAGTATAACCAAAGCCAAGGAAAACCATTGCATCACAGTTATTGCATCTGGTTTAGGTAACTAAAACCAAAAGATTTTTCTACATCAATAATATACACAGGAAAGAAGATGAATACCAATCACTGGATTATAGCAACATGACAAATATAGATTCTATCACTATAAAAGCTGAAGTTTTAAGTTGAAACATAAGCTTATGGAACTCTTCCAGTGTAGGTAATCACCTCTAGGGACAAAAAATACAAAGTTCACACATAGCTGAGCTTAAGCAACCTTAAAATCTTAAAAGCATTACATTTCTCTAAACATTTTTCAAGATCCTCCATATATATCCATGCAGAGGAGCTCTCTGACCAGGCAAAACCCCCTAGAATTCATCAGATAAACACTTCGTTATTAAGAATTCTATAAAGAGATTTGAGAATCTATTAATATTAATTTCTACCACGATTAAATTAGTGCTGGCCTTCCTCTTAGAGTGCCTGGATTGGGGGTAGAGCATACCATGTTATTCTTGATTTTTAAGAACTACATAAATTAGTGCAAGTCACTCCATACAACAGTGGTGATGACATTATAAGAACAGACACAGCAATCAAAGCAAAGACAGTACAAGGTTTTGGACCAGGTTGTCTTAAAGTTGGACTTTCAGATCTACAGGGCATTTCTTTTTGTTGTTTTAATAACAGACCCCTAGACCTTTCAACTCCAAAACCATGCCCCAGGGATCCACACTTACAGAACTGCCATGAGCATTCATTCTTAACCTTGTACACACAGTATTCCCCACTGGAAGCTTGACTTCAAGAATGAAAGAACTACAAAGCTTTAAAATAAAGAGGGGTATCCTTCATAAAGACCAACTGGCACTGACCACCGTCAACAGCAGTAATTTAGTATGACCAGGCTGGATGAATATAACAAAGCTTAAGTTTGTCCATAGATGAACTTTTTATAATATGCATCATTTCATCTCATCCACTGACCATATAGCAGAATTTTCATCTTCAGTTTCAGCCTCCAGCCTGTTATAAACCAAATAAACACCTTTGAGATGTTCTGTCTTATGTAGATAAAAGCAAGTCAGTTAGCTTCATATACTGACTTTCATCATCCTTCCCAAAACTCTGTTCACATGGCCAGTTCATTACTTGATGTAATCCAGTGAGTATACAATACTCATCCTTTGTTCCTCTATTCCAGAGAAATCAGCTCTTTTCAGTACCAGTAGTCAAATCAGATCCCATATTTTTCATTCAATGAAAGGTCACTGTCACACGGCCATACCTGTTCCAGTATGACAATATAATTCTGCACTTGAAACACACAAAAAAGCTATGCTAATAAGCATGAATTTAACTAGTATTCTTTCATCAACTAAAGGGAAGAGATGAGTGTCTTACAAAATATCCCTGTAAAATTATCTATCAATCCCTACCCTATGCAATACAAATGATAAAAGCAGAAGCAACTGTGGGTTTCTGCATACAACACTCATATCTCAATTAATACTACAATTTATAATTAGAATCATCTTAATTGCTGAAAGTAGAGTAAGACTACTCAGTGACAGCAACTTTCCAAATTTATGCTTATATATTCTATAATAACAGTAGAATTAATTATGCACAGAAGATCATTACACTCCCCATCGAATTCAAACATGCAAGTCAAGTGCCTAAAAGAAAGCTTCATGAAAATCCAGCCACCTTTTCCTACAAGAGAACATTACAGTCATGAACACCTCCTCATACTACAGAAAACTTTACTGAAATACAGGTTAGGATAGAAGTGGTTAATACGTCTGACTCTAGATCAGCAAGATCAAGGGAAACTGAACTTACAGTATAGTGAAAGATTGTTGAAAAATATTAAAGATTAAGATCTCAACTATATGAAATCAGTGCAACTGAACATTAAGCCAATATGAAAGCTGACATCCCCTCCTTGCCAAATTAATTACAAATCATTCAATAAATAATAAGTCCCACTGACAGTAAAGGTAGTTTTCACTTATTTTAACAGCTACTGGTGTTTTCCTATGAATTTAAATACATGCTGAAAAGCTTATAATTACTGAAGACATTACAAGGATACAGAAGTAAGATCAACTATGTTGATCAGGAAGAACATATTAAACATCCATCTTTGAGCATAATCAACTTTCAATTGAAAACATGTTAAAAAATATACAGTATGCAATTTGCTACTAAACAACTATCAAACCAGAAGCATAGATGCTAAAACTCTGGCTTAAAAGTATAACCTCTGAAAAACAAAGAGAGAATAATTACAAGACAGTTTCAAAAGTATATTTCTACATCCTAGAGACATGAAATGATCCAACAGTATTCCTCAACTGCTAAAATTTCCACAACAATAATTTCAATTGCAGCTAGATATAACTAACTGGAACTTACTAGCTATCAGGGATACCATCTATCGACTGAACTGTCAAATACCATTCACAAAGCATGAGCCTGAACAAAAACGGAACTAAAATATCAGATTAACCTTCAGAACCGTGGATGCTTTTAATTCTTTCTCCATGTGTTCAAGAAGTTCAAGAACTTAAACACAGATGCATAAATTCAGCTCCAACTTACCAGATCTAACAAGTGCCAGAGAGAAAAAGAGTGTTACCAGGAAGAAGTTCCCGTGTTACATACATTCTAGTCTGAAGACACACTCACCAGCTTCCCTTTGTAAACTGCAATGTACCAAAACATTCCAGCAGCAATGGAGGTACACTATAACCTCCCTCCACCACCACCACTGGAATTCAGGCCGCTGAGATGTGCTGTACAGCATGCCTGCAGATGCCCTTTAGCTACATCCCTGCCAGCACCTTCCTGTCTCTCCTGGTTGGCATGCTAAGCTCTTGCCTCTTGAGACATTTTTTGGAAGTTCTGATCATAGGCTCAACAGACTGCCATAGATACACCTCAGTGAGAACTCCTAGAGACCGTCATGTACAATAAATTGCCGATCAAGCCGCACCTTGAGGAAATCTTAGAAGTGCAAATAG
>VYZR01008414.1:0-24517 GCA_013400675.1 Oxylabes madagascariensis
GCTTCCCCTGCCCTCAGCTGAGCAAACACGTTTGTTAAAGATGGCTTTCAAGTGATGGCGTTTTGTCCCAATAAGAATGAAATCTGTGAGAATCCAAAAACGCCTTGATGCTGCCTATCTGTCATTGTCTGATGCTGGAAACCAGCCTGGAAATGTTCTCAATGTCCACCTGATCTTGCTGATAGTCCTGCTCCACAAAGACTGTGAAGACAGGCTTTTCCAGGCAGGCTTCCAGCATCTCAGACTTCCAGATGGACCCAGAAAGAGCAGAGGAAAGTAAACATGAAAGTCAATGAGGAGGCAGCATCATTGTGAAGGTTTTTCAACTTGAGTTTCAAGTGATAGGCTTGTGCGTTTCACATCGTATTGAAGTCACTTGACACATTTTTAGTCCCAATTAGGATAATTTACAGTCACTTGTATGAAGCACTTGAGGTCTCTTTTAATTATAAGAACATCATTAGATTTCATGGCACATTTGCACAGGAGCCATAATTTTATGAACATCACCGAGGGAGAAAGTGAGAGCATTCATGCTCAGTTAGGCACAGTTCACATTCAGAAATATTAATAGCTACATCACTGCTTTCTACCCCATTAGGAATTTTCACCTGAAAGATGAAATTTGTGAAAAATCAAACTATTTTTTCACAGAATGTTCTGTTACCACTGAAATGTCTCCATTTATTACCAGAAAAGCAAACTATTTTCTCTGTTGTTTGGTGATTTTGGAGTCAATTTAGTCAAAATAATTTGGACTCTGAAGTATAACTAAAATGCTTCAATTTGGACATTATGTTGCATCTTGCCACTGCAGTGGCCTGCCTATGAAAAGTTGCTGTACAGGACTCTATGCCCACTTCTCCTCCATGGTACACGGCCAAACTACATCCCCATAGTGTGGTGTGGATATTCCCCCTGCTGCAAAAGCCCAGCCCAGCACCAGTCACCACGAAGGCACCAAGAGATCTGCTGCTTTGTACAAGAGAAGGTTTGGCAGGATGTGATAAAAATGAACTGAAGCCCCAGTGAGGCACAAAACACAAAGGAGAAATTCAGTTTTCCTGTTAAGCTGACCAGAAATAATATGTTTGACAGAGTGATACAGGTGGGACGCCAGAAGGTTCTTTCAATTGGAAATTCCAGAATGAAGTGTTTCAGCATGTCGTTACTAATTTTTGTTCCGTTCTCTCTGTTTTGCAGGAGAAATAAGCATTTAGGGCTCCAGCTGTCATCTCAATTCCAGATGAAAATGCTGAAATGCTGACATGTTTGCAGGATGGACAATCTGATTCTCATTCAGCTTCCTCTAATTTATTTCCCACAGACCCTCTGGTTTGCTTGAGTCTTTTCCAAATTCACCACATGAATGCTCATTTTCCCTCAGTGTACATTCCTAAGACATCAGTCATCTTGCTCTATTTTAACCTGTCTGAAGGTGAGGCTGAGCCAAACCTTCCCTCTGTTCTCAGAGGAGAGAGAGGAGCTCAAGAGAGCGATTTATGCCTTACCCCTGAGCCACATCCCTGATTTTATTACCTTCCTTTGACTGTCCCTCAGGGCATGATTCCCACAGTACCTGGAGAGCAAGGTCTGATCCCTGGAGGCTGCAACACCAGCAATTCCCAAAGTATTCATAAAGCTGATAAGGTGATAACTCGATAATTTATTCCCATGATGCTAAAGGGTGGCTCCTTTCTTGGCTGTGACATGGTCAGTTAGTTTACCATATGGTCTCTGAAGCTGCTTGTGCAATCATTTGAAAATCAGATAAAAGCCAAAAGAGGGAACTCCTGGGCTGTCAAGCTGCCACGTCAAATAACCTTTGTGAATATTCATTGCTACAAGCAAAATGTTCATTTATTTATACAGAGGCTTTGGACTTCAGCAGCAACTCAACAGGAACAAGAGATCCTTTTTTAGTTCTGACCCTGATTTGCTGCACACTGGAAAAACATGCAGGATTTGACATAAAAGGCAAAAAAAAAAAAAAAAAAAAAAAAAAAAAAAAAAAAAAAAAAAGATGTCACAGACACACAGAAAAGCAGGGTGAGGAGGCAGGGAGTAGGTCACTTGCTCACTGCCATGGAGTAGATCACCTGTTTCACTCTCTAGTCTTTATCCTTCTGCTCCTTTTGTTTTGGGGATGATTTTCATTCCCACCAGAGCCATGCCAGTGTGCAGACACAGGAGCCCTTCACAGCAAGCAGGGCTCTTTGCAGGGCTGTGCTCCCACCAAGTCCTGCCCCATCACCCATCGTCCCCGCTCACCGATCATCTTTATCCTCCCGATTTTGTCCATGAGCAATGCAGAGATGATGTTGCCTGGCAGTACGGACAGGCTGCCCAGGAAGCTGACCAGGTAGATCAGAAAATCATTGTCCTCCTCAAAGTCGATGTGGCAGCCTTCCTTCTCCTCCATGAACGTGGTGTTGATGAGCCTGCAGTCGATGAATTTGTGTTCGTAGAGATCTGTGAGGGAAAGAGGCAAAGGCTTGACCCTGCTTGGCTGTACACCCTTCATACAACAGCAAGGACCAAACCAAAGACCCAAGAGAATTTATCATCCAATGGAAATGGCCAAGGAGTATTTATTTCAGTGGAAATTTATTAGAGTAGCAAACTCCAGCTGAGTCCTTGGCTCCTGGTAGATGCAAGCTCATAAACTCCTTTTATTTGCGGAGTCACCTGAACCAGTATCCTCATGCCACAAGGACACGGCAATGTAGGCTTTGGTTTTCACAGCATTATCATTTGTCCTTTATTAGAATAGAAATTAAGAGCTTTTTTGGTATAAATTAGTGACTATTTTACTGCTGATGATCTTCAACTGCTGGTGGCTTGAAATTATATTTTAAGCAAGTTTTACTGGGTAGAGCGGTAAATTGTTGTGAATTTTGCCATTACTTTAACCTGTCAGGGCCTAAACACAGAATTTTAAATTTCCCATAGAGCACCCAGAGACACCAGAAGCCATGGGGTTAAAATCACTGATGGGGCAGCCCGAGGTCTCCTTCCAAATGCATCACACTCTTTTCCTCCAGCATCACTCTCATTACCAAGCACACACTCAAAGACACTGATCCCTACCATCCTTTCTCCCAGAAAGCAGATAAAATAGTTTTAATAAAATAATTTTCTGATAAAATAGTTCCTAGTTACAGAGATGACACCGCAGCAGGAATCCCATTACCGGTGTTATAAAAGACAGTAGAGATGATGGTGCAGTTTTCAAAGAAGGTCTCAGTGGATCTCACATCTTCAAAGTAGCAATTCTCAAATAATGAATCCTCAAATTTCACTTCCTTGAATTTCATGCCAATAAATCTGTGGGGCAGGAAACAGAACTTCACTGTGCTTTATGATATTTTCTACGCTGTACAGTGTGCAGTGGCTGTTTCAAGAGACAGAGCACTAATTCCAGTTTCTAGTGTCATTTACAGAAAAGGTGTTGCTTGAATGCATAACTCCCTCCAGGTCCTCCAGTGTTTTATTAGGAGAGAAGGGTCTGAAGAGGTATTTTTTTTAAAAGAGACATGGATCTTTTAGGATTTGGACAGTTTTTCTATTCCTCAACATTATCACATCTGAGAAAATGTGCTTCTAAACTTGAGGGGACCCAAATCCTCTCATGTTCTATCCTAGTCTGTCTGAAGAAGACAGAACTTCACTCAATGCAGGGCATTTCCTTCATGAGCTGACCTTGCTGCCTTTCTTAGTCTCCCCCTTCCTCCATCATAAATAAAACCAGACATTATCAGGAGCCTATTGAGCCATTTGGTGAAAGGATTCTGACAGTTGTTTAAACTCAAAGTGATTTTTTAAGTGAAAATGCAGTAGGGATTCTGGAGAGAGTGGGGAGATTATCTGAGTTCTGCTTGTAACCGTCTCCGTTCAAGGTTTATTACTTATCATGTAATGAAAACAGATTTCACTAAAAATAATAAACTGTGTCAGGTGATTGATTTCTCCTCTGATGGGAAGCGTGACATGTCTGACCTGGCTGCCTGAAAGATGACACAATATTGATTTACCTGTGAGATTTTGCAGGAACACTGAGAAGATGTATTAGGTAATGCACAGGCAAGTTTAGAAGATGTAAGGAGCTATTAAGAACAAGCATTATTGCTCTAGTTAAAGACTGTCACCAGATGAAAAAAACCCTACTGACATATACTCTGCAGCTTAATTGAATTGAGCACTTTTAACACAGCGTAACGTGATGGTTGTTTACACCTTTAAATGAGCACTGCAGGGCTTCTTGACTGAGCCTAACAGGAATTATTAATGCACAAAATACCACAAGAAGATTATTCCAGTGTTTTGCTCCTTGTAGAGGGTCTCAGAGGTTACAGCAAAACTTAAGCTGTTATGCATTTGCTCAGTGATCTATTTGCCTGTGATGTATTTACTCCCAAAGACTGTTAAAACCCTCTTGCCACCCTGCAGTTTTCTCTCTTAACACCCAGCTTTAGAAAAGTCAGATAGCAATGGCCTGGTGATCCACGGAGTTTTAGCTCACAGCCAAGGGCTGCAAGGAAAACACAGCTGTAAACCATACTGAGATAACTTCTGGGCATTACTGCAATTTAGCTTGATGGGGTTTTGAGTATTTGAAATGGAGAGGGCCAAGGCAGGAGAATAGTGATTTATATCACAGTTTTATGTCTTCATCCAGCAAAGTGCTGAGTTTCCTTAATTCTCAATGAAGTTAGTGAAAATTCAGCACCTCCTCTAGCCATAAGAAAAATGTCCCCAGTCCCTAAATCTGACCAACATCCACTTCTCACCACTTTCTTTTGGGGAGCAGGAATTGTGGGGCTGGGTTTGCATCATGGAGCTCAGTTCCTTGCTGCAGGGAAGGTGTATGAAAGGACATGAGGACACATGTTGGGGTCCCCCACCAATGTATACTAAATATATAACAAGGAAATGGAGACAAATAGTTTCTGAGGGGATTGGAACAGCCTGGCTGGGCAACGAGATGTCGTTTCAGCTGTGAAGATTAAAACAATGAGTGCTTTGTGTAACATTGAACATCCAGTGGGACCTCCCCACATGGGGAGGAGCTCTCTCCATCCAGGCAGCTGGAGCTGCATCCTGTTAGGTCTACCTGGGCCAATGAGATCACAGAAATTACATTAAAAAAGGGATATTTTTCCTTTTTATTGGGATTTTGAAAAGTAGGAATGACTGGGATTTACATTGCTGTGGAACATAGAGTGATTGGGGTCCAGACTGGACCCAGAAGTAAAAACAAGAAGTCCAGCCCAAATCAGAGGAAAAAATGGAAGGAAAGTGACGATGTTCTGCTGGAGCAAATTCACTGACTTCAAAACACTAAAAGAGAAGGTGACACTCATCAGTGGGGAGATAGTGACTGCAGTGGGAGAAGCACCAGGGGCTGCAGGATGGAGACTGGGGTAATTCATATAGAGGACTTCAAGAAGAAATAGCTTTTTATTTTGGAAATACAGCAGCAATTTCATTACCAGTGGCTGCCCAAGCCCAGTAGATGTCAGTGTGGGCTAAGGAAAAAGAAGTCACTTCTGCATCCAGGGCTGCCAGGTGGGCACTCGCTGCCCTGATCCCAACACGGGGCTGCTAGAAGCAGGACTCCTCACAGACATCCCCTGGGTTCTGCAGAAGTCAGTGAAAGAGGCAGAGTAGGTGGAAAAACAGGATTGAAATGATATTTTGTCAGTCAAAAACTACCTCTGGGACTTGAGAGTTTTGGACTGAGTGTCCAAAAGAACAACGGAGAGGTTCAAATTGATGGAGAATGGAAAAAAAGAAAGAGTTTTCTAGGAATTTACCTCAGTTTGAATACATCAAAGCAAATTCTGTTCACTTACTTGTCATTCTTGTATTCCCCATTTCTATGGATCTGGTTTTCCAGGGTGAAATTAAAGGTGAAATGGGACACTTCTTCCTCATCAAAGATCTTCACTCGGGAATCATATGCCTCATCTTGGAAATACCGGATCATGTCAGGGAACCAGACAATAAGGCCATAGTAACTGCAGCAGGATTGGGAGACACATCAGGGATACAAGATTCTTCCAAAGATCTACTTCACAGCTTGTAAACTTGTTAAACTCCAAATGTGAATGCATGTCTGACACAAACTCTTGCTCAGTTCTGACACAGGACTGAGAGAAGTGTTTCTGCACTCTAAGCACCCTGCTGATCTCAGAGCATGTTGGTTCATTCCCTTTCACCTGAAGCAAGACAATTCATTTCAGTTCCCCTTGGCTGGGGAATAAAGAAATGTGCTAACCTTGCTACCCATTAAATTAGCAGAGCAGAAACAAATGATTTCTGTAAGTGTGCAGCTCAAGTGAGAATTAGACAAAATTTACCTGTAGTTCAGATTTAGACTCCCCTGAGTGGTTTTGCTCTAGACTAAGGAACAGCTGAGAATCTGGTAGGGTTGTATCTTTTGTGTGTGTGTGTGTGGACAAGGTCAAATGAAGGATCTAAATGTGAGAAAGTCAATTTATTACTGTGCTACCAACCACTTCTCAAGTCCTGATTTGTTCAAAGCACCTTGTACTTCATATAAAGCAATCAGATTGATCAATATTTGTAGGAGAGCAAGGCTTAGTTCACACAGACTCTTTAAAATTTAAAGGGATTAATTTTGTAATAGTTTATTTACACGTGTAAGTAACTATTCAGACTCTGAATAGTGCTTTAGTTTCATGAAAAATATAAAGAAGTACCTTCCTTACCTTAAGGCCATTGTAAACCAAACCACAGCCAGCATCAATGTGTTCATCCTGTATTGGGCTGTTAAACAATATAGCACGTTGTCCCAGACCTACAAATCCACAAGAAAGAATTAACTGCCAGGACACCCCAGCAGACTCTTGACAGCTTAATTTCTGAGTGCATTATAAACCTAATGTCAGAGAAATGGGTTCATTGGGGGACGGTCAGATGTATGGCTTCTATTCAGTGTTTTTTCAAAATTATATTTGTTGAGTAAGTGGCTTACAAAAAATCACTTATTCAGCTCAGTGTCAGAGTACTTGATCTGAGCCCTCTGTAATGAGCTGGAGTGCATGGTTAGGGCTGGGTATGAGGCAGTGTCTCTCTCAGGTTATATCAGCAAATGTGGATATGAGATTGTTCTCAGACCCTCTGACAACTTTATCTTTTCAAATATATGTATGGTGTCAGGAGTGCTTTCAAACTGAGATGGAAAGCTCTCTGAAGAGCAAAAGCCCAAACACAGCTGGCACTTCTGGAGTAATAAGATTAAATCAGATGAAGTCAAGCAGGAGGCAGACCAAGATCTGCTCTTGACTCATTGCAGAAAATGCTGCCAAGAACATGAGGGGATGTAACTCCTCAAGCTCTTATCTTGCCACATAAGTATAGTATTAGTGTAGCACCTACATTCTATTAATTAAGAAGAACTTTTCTTTATTTTCAGTTCATCCTTCAAGACTAGAAGTTCTAGCCATGTTTTCCACAGTCCTACATGGGCATTAGGTGTTCAGCATAGCAGGTGTGAAAGGTTAAATTATTCTAGGAGATAATATAACATTCTTAAAAACTTGGTCTCAGTTCAGCAGGAACAAAGAGCAAACACTTTCTGCCTCCACTGCAGGTGGTAATTTCACTTAGGCTTGGGGAGAGAATCAATATTTATCTGCTCAGGAGGAGAGCCAAGCGCCTGGGGCTGTGGCTGGTTCTGGAAGCTCTGCACTGCTGGATGATGCTCACAGGGGCATTTTGGGGCCTGGCTGGCAGCATGGCAGCTTGCAGGTGCACACATCTGCACAGAAAGTAAAGTCAGGCTACAGCTTTTTGCAAAAATCAGAAGATTTTCTGAGGTTTCTGAGTCAGGGTTTCAAGGTACAATGACTTGAAGCAAAGAGGCACTGGAGCACTGTGTGAAGTTTTTTTCTTCTCTTTACCTGTTTTAAAGTAGTCGTGATTCGAACCAGCCACCGCTGGTACCAGGTCCCTGTTGAGCTCTGGATTTCAATAAATTCATCTACTTGCTTTGGAGTTTTGATATAGGAAACCTGGAGAAAAAAAAAAAGGAAAATAATTGGACTGAAGTTTCTAGAATTGATCTTGGGTGGATTTAAATTCCACTGTCTTCTGGGCAATGTTTCCACCTAATAGCCCTTATTATTTTTTCCTTGAAAGTCAGCATTAGCAATTGAGCTCATTGATTTAATTACAGCATGAGATTATTAACATAAATAAGCCTTCCTTCTTTTCATCTATCCCTTCATCCTCTCTCTCTCTCTTCTTCCATGAACTATTTTAAGTACATCGTGTCCACTTCATTCTTTGATTTGCTGGCTAATGTACCCATATACTACCTTATTTCTCTATCTTCAGATTCCCACTACAAATTAGGACTCAGAAAATATAGTAAAAATTATCTCCAAAATCAGCCACTTGTACCCAAACTGTGTCCCCAGGATTTCATTTTTCTAAGACAACTAGCAGGAATATTTCTCATTCAACATCTTTTAAATACCACTGGCAGAACTTCTATGACAAAAAAATGTGTAGAGGGGAATCTTTGCAGCTGAAAGTGCATCCTACCATCAAGTGAACCCACACAATGCAATCAATTTGCTTCACGAAAAGAGTCTGAATTTTCACTGCTGAATACCTGAACTGGACTGCTCAGGAAAACTCACAAATGGATCCCAGTAAATATTTGCTCAGTAACTTTAATTAAAGGACATATGCAAGGAAAACAGAACTGTTTGTAAACACATGGAGGAGGCAAAAATTTGCTGAATAAATTTCTGAGTGTGAACGAGCGCCTTGGCTCAGCCGCGGAGTCTCCGCATTCCTTTTCCTGGCACCCATTAAATGTCAGATCTGGGAACTGTCCCGCGCCAGCTGACTCACCACAAACTGACAACTTCTGGCCTATCAGAAGAACACAAACCCTGACAGTTTGTGCCACACCAGGAGCACCGATCACCCGCCCGTGCCAGCGGGTGTCGGTACATCTCGGCTCAGCCGTGCCTCGAGGTGCGACACCGCGCTCAGCCCCTCCACTGCAGTCATGACTCCTTTCCATGGAGTAACGAGCACTAACGGAGGCTGTACAGCTGCTCCTGCATTCTCCTACTCAGCTCAGACTCTCATAGTGCCCTACTTTGTGAGATATATATATATATTTAATATATTTATGTTTGAGCTACATTTCCCAGCTCAGCGTTACGGCAAAGCCAGTGATGGATTTAAAGAAAATGTCTCTCTCACCTTTGCTATCAGGACTTGCATTACTCAAATGGTTGGTAGCCTAAAAATAACACATGCTCATTAAGATCCTATATGAATCTGCACACGATTGTCATGCTCAGGTAGGAAACTTTAATTTCCTTGAAGGATCACTCCTGAGGGGCATGGTTTCCTGACAACCCTTCTGAACATGGAGTGTTGCTCTCCTTCTTGATCAAAAATACATGTTTCACACCCAAGTGTATCTCCTTTTTTTCCATCCTTTAAAAGCATGTGTGCTCCCATCTTTAAAAGCATAAATCAAGAGCTCTTCCCTGGCTGGCTTACCAGGATTTTACAACTGAATTATAGTAATTTGCAGCTAACCCCAGCATAAACCTTTCCTCTGATTTTACTATTAACGACTCTGCTGGTGTGACCTTTTTCACAACAAGCAGCAGACCAATGAGTAATAGCCACTCATCCCACTTTCCCTCTGAGAGATTAAAGACTGGCTATGAGGCAGGTGGAGCTTGGAAAGCTTATTAGAAAGTACATGAAGTTTAATCAGACTTTGATTAGAAGCCAGAATGGAGAAAGGAGTGACTCAGGTCTCCTGCATGGCTAATATCTCTCTTATTTTGTTTTAATCTCTTAGAGCATTAATTAAGCATGTGCATAATTGAGATATCACTGGTCTAAAGGATATAGAGTAACACCAGGGATGAAGAGTACTCACTGCAATGGACAGACTTGACTAATTCTTGGAAAAACAGACTGGCATCTAAGTTTAAATGCACAAAACGTTTCTCACAGTCCTTTTTTCTGGTTGCTGGGGGAGAGATTACACTGAAAGAGTCCCGAGGAAGAATAAAGTCATGCTGTGCTGCACTAAGGAGGGTAAGTCCAGCTTTTCTTAACTGATGGCTTTGCTCAACTCACCGTGAACACCCTCTCTGGCTCGCCCTTGGCCCGCATGTTGGTGTCATGAACTTGCTTGAGTATCATCCAAGCTTCATCATGTTTACCAATCTGAAAACACCAAAGAGAAGGAAAGCAAGTGTTCAAGGTCCCAGCTCTGTAATTTATCAAAGCACAGAGAGAAAGCAATTCTAGAGGTCCAGCAAAGTGAAGAAGCACACAGACAGCCTGGGCTGCATGAAACCCAAAGAGCTGAAAGCATGGTTGGTATTCACAGAGTCAGCATCTCTGTGCTGGAGAAAGGAATTGTCCTAAAACTGCCTGAGGCAGAAAAGGGGTCAGGGATAGAGCTTTAAAAACAGATGAAAGAAGAGGAGATGGATGAGGAGAACTGGACTCTCATCCCAACTCTGTTAAAGACTTGCAGGCTTGAACTATGTATTGCTACATTTCCCATCTGAGAAGTGGAGATACGGAATACTTGCTTAAGATTTCTGAAGTTTAAGTATTTTACTCAGTGAAATGTATTTTGCCCTTTGCTCTGCCACTGGGATTCAGTAGTTCCATGCCCAGACTCTGCAAGATGTTTTCAAAGTGCCTTTGTTGGACGGATAAAATTCCCATCACTCACTCCCTTCCTTCTGTTCCCCATCAGGCAGTGACACACTAATCATCAGTGATTGACCCCACAGTCTGCAATCATTGGGGTTTAAGCAGTCTGTGGAGCTGCTGCAGACATGTAGGAGTGGCTTTGCCTCCGAGCTTGTGCTCTGTGTGTGTTTGATGGGACAAAGAAAGACAGACAGTGACACATCAGGGACCTGCCATCCTCTGCTGCTATCACACTGCAAGGTTTGAGATGAATCATCTTACCTCCAGCAAAAACCGTGGGCTTTCCGGCATGAATTTCAGCGCCACCAGGGAGGCGATGCAGGGCAGAGCGCACACGAGCACAAAGACTCTCCAGCTGTGGAAGTGGTACTTGGTTCCCATACTGAACCCCCAGCCTGGAAACAGCAAGAGCCAACAAGTGAAAATACTGACCAGGAATTCTGGGTTTTTCTCTGCTAAAGCAGCTCTGAACTTTGCAGATCTGTCTGGCATGAGGACAGGTTGAAAGTTTGCTGTTCTTGGTACTGGTGGCTCTTGGAGGCTTGATAGTATGCTCAGTAGACAGCAGCAAGTTCATGTTCATTACAGAAATTGGAACATGCTCAGGCTCTTAAGAACCTTCTTTTATCTTTGAGTTTAGAAATCACCTAGGAACAGCTCCATGCAGCTGTGGGCAAGTAGGCTGGGAAATAGTACAGGAATAAGGGCCATAATTGATTGCTTCTCAGTGATGTTACCAAAAGTTTACAAAGGTTAAATCTCTGATCTGAAAGGCACATAAGAAATGGCTTTTTTCCATCTCCTACATCACATATGTATTTCACATTTCATGGAAGTGAGCAAGAAAAGTAAGTTTATTTTTTTCCCAGATCTAAAAAACCTGAGCTGGGGTTCAAACTTAAAAACATCAAAATCCTAATCCTGCATTTGAGGTACCCCCTCTCCTACTTTTTTCCTGGTGTTTGACCAAGTTGGGTATTCCCCTGCTAAGAACTGAAAAGTACAGCCTCATTCTCTTACATTGCTCTATTCACTCTCCCTAGGCTCAAATCTCATAAGGAGTGTTTAAAGCATTTTTTTTTCTATAAAAACTTTTATTCACATAATAAGGAAATCACCAAGCAATGAGTTTTGCAAAGGTGTCATCTGAGCCAGTCATAGTGTTCTAATGATTTCACAAAGTTCCAAAACAGTAGGTGGAACGCTGGAAATCAAAAAGGAAGCTACAAAAACACAACATCAAAAATTGTAATGTAAATATCTAAGGGCTTTTAAAAGCATGTGTTGTTGCAGGTAATAGAATTATTTCTACCTGAAACCACTGCAGTAAGTTTGCCTATTTCTTCCAACAGTCTCTGTCATGTCAATCAAAAGCATGAATATTTCTTTATACTGAATGTGCTTTAAATGTCCTAAAAATGAAATGATAGATAGGTAAATGTTAGTGGTTTCCTTTGTGGGTTTTGTGAACTGTCCTACTTTCCTCAAACAGGATTTTGCAAACAGCTGGCGTCACTGAATGCTGGGGAAATTAATCTTTTCCAGTAGATATTTGCTTCTGGTGTTTTCCTAGGTTATATACACAAGTTACAAGGAATTCCATGTGACATGCAGACTTTTGCTTCTCAGAGCACAAGTAAATTTCAGTTTACAGGCATCTACTTTTGCACTCCCACTTCCAGCTGAGGGCAGGGAACCCATTCCATTCCTGCATCTGTTTAGGTGAAGTCAGAAGTGACTTCAGCCCATCAGATGCTGGCAGATGTGTTACCAGGTACACAGCCCTGACAGTGTGAACACTTGGCTAAGGGAATGCACATGTGCTGTCCTCACTGCTGTCATTCGCAGCATCCAGTAATTCCCTGATTAAAGTTGCTTATTTTTGATAACTGGATCAATTTTTGCAATATAATCTCAGTCAGTTTTTTCCCCAAATGAGCTGACATTTAGATTAAGAGCTCAGGCTCCAGCAGTGTAATTCAAGGGATGTATTTTAGGCTTTAGATGGAAAATAGCCCCATCCAGTCCTATCTACAGCCTTAGTATCCATTAGTCAGTTGTGCAGTCCATTCATGAGACCTTCTGTGAGCATTTCAGTTATCTATTTATATTTATTTATTTATATTTATCTATTTATAGTTATTTATTTATATTTATGTCACTATCTCTGCAAAGGTTTGGGGTGGTGTAGTGGTGTAGGAATGTGGTGGTGTAGAAAGTCAAAAGCACAAATTACCGTAATGTGGGATGATGCTCCAAGCCATTGCTGAAGCATAAATGCCACCAATCATCCAGAACATGCAAAGCCAGCTCAGGTGTTCCCCCCTCTTCTCACGAGACAGGAATTCAGAGAAATAGGCAAACACAATGGGGAGGGTACCCCCAATACTGAGGAGAAAAAACAGCACATGGAAAAAATGAGAGACTTCTTCAATGTCTTCATGGTTAGGATTGTATATTTAATGGGGGAAGGTCACACTCACAGATGGGCTGCTCAGAAGTGAGGCTTGGAGGAAAAATGCAAATCTCTCTTTGGCTGGACTGGTCTTAGACATCAATGATGAACAAGATCCTTCTCATGCTCTAAAGCTGAATTTCCTGTACAGTTTGTACAAACCCAGAGTAATACCCTGCTCTTCACTTAAACATCTTCTCTTGTTATTTCATGATCAATCATTTTAGGGAGCCAAAATACAGGCAGACAATGGGAACTGCTGAGGGTCTCATTGGAGGCCTTGGAGGCGGGCACTTTTCAGTCTCACCCACATTTCTACACAATTTAGGCAGCACCAGAAGCACATCAATGACCAACCTTTCCCTCCATTACAGCTCTAAGGGTCAAGAGCGAGCTAACACAGCCACACGTCCTAAATGGCAATGCCATCCCAGTTGGGTACCAGGAATGCATCTCCTGAGCAGCCTTCCTCGTCCCACCCCACACACCCACACTTCCCAGCTGTGCTGGGGCTCCTCCAGGACAGGGGCAGATTCAGCAGGTACCCACCCGAGGCCTGAGATAAGGCGGCAGAAGAGGAAGAATCCGTATCCCTGGACGAAGGAGGAGAGGAGTGCAAAGGCAGCATTGATTGCAAGTGATATGATGAGGCATTGCCTTCTTCCCAGTTTATCAGCGAGGCCGCCCAGCAAGACAGCCCCCACCATCATTCCTAAGTAGACTATCAAGCCTGCAAGTGACAGAGACAGTCAGCTTGTTAACAGGGTGGAAAATAGTACACAGTGTAGAAGCAGATTTTAAAGTGCCCATGTGGCAGCTGATGTCGTCCTGGCATAAAGTAGAAATACTCCTAACCACCCCAAATCTCAGAAGCCAGAAACTCTGCCCGTTGGCAGGACAGTAATTTTCCCATCTCGTGCCTCAGAGCTTGCATCACTTCAGGCAATATGGACATACCCTCATTTGACCAGACCCACATCTTTCCTTCCCAACCTCGCTGCTCACATATCCCCTGCACGTAAGCAATGGCCAGGCATAAGCAGCTTAGGATGCACGTGTCCCAGCTATGTGCCACCAACAATACAACAGAAGTCTGATGTCTTAACTCCTCTGACCCCCCTGAGTGCAGCAGGATGGAGGATGTGTGGGGAGAGGCTCTGTCAGGCTGCTGTTTATGCTCAGAAAGCTGTGAGAGCAGAGAGACTGATGAAGCATGGCTAAATCTCTTTGCAGTGTTTCATCTCGTTCACTCTCTGCTTTTCCCAGCTGTATCTGAAAGGATCAGTCTGTTACCCAGACTCACCTCGTGTAGCTCAGCTACTTCCTTCATTACTGAGCCAAGATCTGGCGTGTAACTAAAGGACAGATTACTCAAGAGCGCAGTCTTGATGTGAAAATTTGAGGAGAAGGGAGAATCTAAGGCTTGTCTGGACAGTTTGCTCTATAGAGTTATCTCTCTAACGTTGCTAAGAAAGAGGGCTTCTTCTTTTTGACCTGACTTCACTAGATCTTCTACTATGGGGTCCTCAAAAGACAGTCTCAATGACTCATTTACTGCCAGGCTGAATAGGAGAGAATGGGTTTCCACCTTGGGTAGTCTCCCTGTACCCTGCTCAGTTTGTGCTTGCTACTCTCCTGGAGAACATGGCAGTTGTCCTTTGCTTTTCTACTTCCACTGCTGCAGAGGGTCACAGATTTTATTGCCTTTTGCTTCATGCAGGTACCAGTGTAAATAGCACTAGATAATATTGCTCAAAGGTTCAGGAAGACATTTTTTTCATTTATTTCATCTACTTCCCAGATGTAGTTCAGAAGAAATTGGTTGCAATCACAGCTTTTCCTGGGGAGCACAGAGGTACAAGAGGCTGCTCCCAAGAATACTCCCTGCATCATGTCAAACCCCAATGAAAGGATTGTAGCCTGTGTCTATATACTGCAAAGTCCTGCTGTGGAGATCCTGATGGGGCCTGACCATGGCTGGATGGGATCCAGATGAGCTGAGCTATTTCAGGATGGAGAACATCTGCTTGCCAGAAAGCAGAACTTGCAGTGCAGGGAGTTCTTGAAGGAAAAGGATGGTGCTGGAGGATGTTTGGAGACTGGGGACATGCCAGGTTCAAGACCCAGCTGAGCAGGGGTTGAAGGAAAGCAGCAGTGCTCCCTGCATCCCTGGCCCTAAATGAAGGCATCAGACACTGAATGAGTAAATACACTGCCTCAATAGGAAACATTCCTATTCACTGCTTGAAGAAATACAGCTAAAAGAAACACTTTTCAGGCATGGTTGACTCTTTGGAGGTTCATTCCTCCTTGAACCAAGCTTGGCTTCTCTTGAGAGCCAACGCCTTCCCCAGGTCCTGTTCCATCTAACACACTTGGAAAACAAGGTGGCAATGAATATTTTTGTAATTCATTAATGTTTAAACAAAACAATTCTGGTGGCTGAAGGCAGCTCTGTGCCATCCAGCAAAACCAGCTAAGGGCTAATGCAGAGTTATCTGGCAGCTGATCCTGTCTTCCTTTTGATTGCAAATGTTTGCACTTAATTTAAAATGCATTACTAAATTAAAAGCTATGCAGCAGAGATCCATTGCAGCATTTGAAGGACACTTGTGTCACACTGATCAGATGTGGAAAAGTTTGGATTTCTTAAATCTCTCTATTCCACAGTGAAGTCACCTCTCTGTGAGTGATTCTTTTCAATCCACACGATGTCTGACGGGCAAGATTTCTGTGTCAAAGGCAAAAAAATCTGCTCTTGTCTATTAAAAGCCTTTGCACCAGAACTGTGGAGCAGGATTTGGCTAATTGTATCTCCACCATGAGCATGTGGCTTTGTGCAACCAATCCTTGCACTCCCTGCCCTACCCTGCTGATCCAAGCTGTCTGGTGATCTGAAGGTGTGTGAAGGTTTCAGGAGCTGATCTGAAGAGAAGATACAGAAACATCTCAGAGACTGGGATCTCTATTTCTATTAAATTTGACCTCCAGCTTGTTCACTGAGGTGCATATTACAAGGGTGAGCCAGAGCAAAAACAGTTTCAGTACAAAAACTTCCTGAAGGAAGGATCTTAATGCAGTGCTGGATGGCTTAATGCTTTTACCCTGGCTCCTGAGCCACATTTAATGGAGCAACTCTGATGGCAGCCAGTGGAAGGAAGTGATGATCAGCCCTGTATCTATCTACTCACTGGTGCATCACAGCCACCCATCTGGCAGCGAGCCCTGATGAGAAAGAAAAAATGATCTGCCAAACTTAATTTTTTGTACTTTTTTTTTCCCCTTTCTTCCTTTTTTTTCCGGAGAAAATCCGGAATGGATGGCAGATGTTCATCCAAATCCTCTTAGTAACAGAAAATGTCCCAGGTCAGGAGGAGGTGGAGGAGATTGTTATTGTCTTCTAGCTGGTGTTTTACTGCGGTGACTGGTGAGGGGCAGCCTGTTCTCTGGCCAGGAGAAGAGTGGGCTCAGCATGGGATGTGGCAGTGTTTGAAATCTGACATCAAGAAGTGGAGCTGCTTTTGTAAGCCAACCCCTGCAGATTCTGACTAGAAAGCCCAAACTTGTGATGGAAGGGAAGATTGGATCTCTGCAACACAGCATCCATCAAACAGCGAGCAGATAAATCACAGCAGAGCTGTTAATGTCACAAACTCATCTAGAGGATGTTGCTTTAATTAGTTATTGTACATGATAAATCAATTGATGCATGGTCCCCCAGAAATTTAAAACAATAAAAATCTGTAGTACAGAAAGTACCAGGGACAACCAGAGACTGTCTACTGAGCCAGGTTTTGAGGGAAGGATCCTGGTTATGGAAATATGTGCTTCAGGGTTGAAACAAAATCAGCAGAACACTTCATTATCGTGGAGAGGTCTTTTTTTTTTGGTGAAGACTGCGTGTTCTGGCCAATGTAATTAAAATTTTGGGGTGGCTGCTACAGAACACTCTGTCAGCTGATGGATCTCGGGACCCAGGGACAACGTCTGCTTTGCAGACTGCTGTGTCCTGGATTGACAACAAGGTGGCAGGGACCCAGGGAGGAGTGGAACAGTTACTCAAACAGCCTCTTTGCAAGGCGAGAATCTTCCAGAGAACACAGTGGTGGTTCCTACCCCTGAAAAAGATCCAGCTCATGTCAAGGAAACTAAAATTTTAAGGAGAGTTGGACCAAGGAAAGTGATCACAAAATGGTATTTCTTTTGCTGGGTTAGTTCTGTCTATCAAATATTCTACAGTAAAACATTACAATGGTCTGCAGCAGAATCTTGACTTCTAAATTTGGCTGCAAACCACACAGACTTAGACTGTGCTAGGAGGGATCAGTTTCCCAGTTGACACATAAGGTGCTCAGATGAAATGTTAAGGGCAACTCTGAATAAGCCATTATTTGCAGGCTATTCCACAAGTCCTGGAGTATAATGAATGTCTGTGGGAAAGTCTGCAACAGCCTCCCATAAAAGTGGTGGAAAACCAAAGAGCTGAAATTCTATGAATAAATTTTGGGTTATGACTCATCCATTGCTGAAGTTATAAGGAAAATATGTGACCACTGACTGGGCTTATTCCCACTAGAAAAGGGGTAACATATTTAGCATTTTCACACTAAGAAATTTATTAGCCTTTACTGAAGTTCTGTGCTCTGTATTAGACAGGAATTTAAAGTTAAAAACTGAAGTTTTAGGAATAAGGAAAGGAATATACTGCAGATACAGTATGTGGCTCTTGGTGCGCTAAACTGTATTTTTACTATGTCAATATAGTTAAAAGTAGACTTCTAAGGGTTTCAGAAAAAAAAACCAAAAAATTCAAGATTTACCTAAATCTGCATCACAAGCATGAATTTTTCTCATTGTTAGTTAATGGGATTAAAGATCTTTAAAAAGAGACACATCTAAAAATAATCCCTTTTCTGACAGGACAAAGACTTGTGGAATAAATACAAAATTTGAGCACAAAAAACCCAAATAGCTCACTGAGAAAAATTAATCCCAGAGTCCTTGGGGCTGTCAGGGAGGTGAGGAGGCTGCCTGGGCCCAGGGTTGTCTCTGGTTTGCATGGAGCCAGTAACCACAGGAATGGGAAAGCTCCTGCCTGCCTTCCAATCCCAGGCCACTACCAGTGCAGCCCTATGGTAAAAAAGAGCAGCTTTTGAAGAGGGAAAGCATTTGGACAACAGAAAATTATTAGGACCTTATATATCTTGTAGTTCAAATTGAAATAAAAACAAAATTGAAATACTGTTACTGATGTAGAAACTTTAGGGATGCACCTTATGGACACAAACAGAACTTTGTGAGTCAGGTCTGGACAGTTTGGGAGATTGATGTGGCAAGGCAGAGGATCCAATTGTAAGTAATTGAAAGAGAGGAATAAAGCAGTGATAGTGCTGACTCTCTTGTACCACAGTGATGTCCCAGAACAGGGGAGGGTCTTGACAGAGGATGAGCTGAAGGCTGATAGCCTTTTTTCCATTCTTCCTGCAATTTTCAATCTGCTCTTCCTTGTAGGCTTATTAATGCTGTCCCCGTGAATCAACTTGACCTTGAAATGGAAGTCAAAGGAAAGGCTGGTCCCATTGCACTCTCCTTCTTGGTTAATACAAGCAGTGAGACCCCTTCCACAGCCAGTAGCTCTGGCACTGAGAAAGGAATCTCCCATGGGAAAGGCAGCGTTCCACTTGGGGGGATCTGTGTGTGGATATCGGGCAAATCTGGCTGCTGGGATGCAGGGGTTGTGCAGCTGGAGCTGGGATGGGTGAGCCCGTGGGGCTGTGGCACAGCACAGGTGAGCGAAGCACAGCACAGGTGAGGTGTGGAACAGCACAGGTGAGCCGAGGCACAGCGCAGGTGAGCCAAGGCACAGCCAGTCTCAGCACTGCCAGCAGGGTGTGGGTGGTGTTTACCCTGTTTACCCTCAGCCGGCTTCACCTCTCCCCACAGGACTTGTCCAGCACCACAATATTCCTGGGACCATCTGGTTCTCCCCGCTCAACCCTTCTGCTAAAGCAAAGATTTCAATGGAGCAGGCCAAACAAATCCCTTTCTGTCCAACAAAATCCTCCTCAGGCTGGAACGCAGCAGATGAAATTCCCACCGTGTCTACAGATGGGGACACAGCCATTCTTGCCCATATCAGACCTACACAAAATGTTCTCAAATCACAAAAACACCTTTATTTTTTTTCCCTGCTGCTCAAGGAGATGATGCTCCTTGGGCTGCACCTTGGGCTGAGCGTTTCTAAGCCAGAGCAAATTTGCAGGCAGGAATCCATGCCTGACAGGGGCAGGTCTCACCAGGGTGTAGTGGTCCTGTGTTGGGGGTCCACAGCCATGGAGGAGCAAAAGAGGCAGCAAAAAACCACGGCAGAGCAAGGGAGCCATGGCTGGGCTCGTCTGTGCCCAACCAGAGGAAAAAAAAATGAAGTGGAGAAAAGCCATTGAGCTCTGCAGAGGGGATTAGGATTTACTGTCATATCAGGTGAATTCAGGTCAATGAGAAGCTGCAACCAGATTATATCTCAGCTGATAATAAAACATCCTCTTCACACAACTAAAAGCAGGCATGTTGTACACATTCTATTTAACCTGGCTCACACAGCCAAGCTTGAATTGCTATATAAAAGCATAACTACTTATAAGATTTTTTTCCTAGCTTTTCTTACAAGACATTGTGAGGTTAAGAGTCTGTAATATGATAGTCTCCTTAAAAAAATTATTATTAAATCATAAAAAGGAGAAGGGAGCCTGAAAAAGCAATTTTATTCTCAGCCTTGGTGTAGCTGTTTTACAGTTATGGGCAAAGCCCTTAAAAATTTCCTTGTCTCAGTTTAGTGAACTGTGAAATGAGGATAACACAACTGCAGCTCTGGGATCTGGGAGGGCTGATGCTTTAACTGTGCCTCGAGTTTTTTATGTGCAGGATGTGAAGAAGTTTAAAGCGTTACTATGTCATTATGTTTTATACTTGTGTACTTACTGCTCTGTACTTGCAAACATAATATTTAGTCCTCTAAGAAATGATTTATAGCTTGTAAAGATATGTATTTATAAGATATTTCTCCAAATAATGATACAGTGTGCCTTTCAGCAAATACAAAAATACAAATTATTACTCTTTTGATTATCCTTAGCATATTGAATAATGCTTCCAATAGGCTGCATCATACTGAGAAAGAATATTCTGTTTCAGTAAATTTAAGAACTGAATTATTATTTTGACTACTGCTGATGAAAGCTCAGCAAAGTTGATATGTCAAATGAATATGTAAAAATAATGTTGTTACATGTTACCAAACTTATTCTTAACAACTTGTATTATAAGTTGATTGAGTCAAACTGCTAAAATATGCGTACTGTTGTTTCTTTTTTTTTTTTTTTTCCGGTCGGGTTTTATTTTTATAATACCCCCGAAATCATCTTTAAAATAGTATTTCTCATAACTGAAAACTCCAGATATGTGTTTTGTCCCACTCGAGATATTTCGGGCTAAAATAGCTTTAATTTGCATCTGATGGTGATATGTTTATTTTCAGAATGAAATGTAAACGTTTTCTAAGATGTGTCATATCCATTTCACACATTTCATGAAACACTGTGGGCATCTGTTTATTTGTAATTTTTGCATAATTTGGCCATAGTTTGCTTGATATTTTCCCATGACTGCTTTCCAAGGGAGAAAAAATAGGCAATATGCAGAGTATTTAACGCAAAATATCCTTTTAACAGAAGCTGAACTTCACTAAATTGGTCTTTAGGAGGCATCTGCTTTATCTCTCTTATTTGTCCCTTCCTATTTCTGCTGGAGTTTGATTACTCACCTGACTTATTTCCCAGTTTTTCCCTCCTGGCTGCTCTTGTTATGACTGAGACCTTGTGTGTTTAAATGTTAGCAGCTGCCTGGAAGTGACCTCAACTGCTCCTGGGAAAACCTGGTTATGTTTCCTTAGCTAAAACATGGGAGATAATCGGTTCCTTGGGAATAAACACGAGCTTATCTGTAGATGTTTATTGGTACATCGGGATAAGGCAAGGGGCAGTAGCTCATGTGTGGATAATATCCCTGCTTCCCTAAAACCGTGTGATAACTTGAGGGAAAGCTGTCCCTGCTCTAATCACCTCCCTGCTCATCCTGTGCAGCCACACTCCTGTGCAAGACTGTCACTACACATTAGAGATTGAGGTGAAGGCTCTTTGATTGCCACCAAATCAATCCCTAAGTGTAACTGAACCCTGATCAATCTGCACTGCCATAGAGCACTAAGGGGATGGATTCACAGAGGGCCATGAGCTTGTCTTGGACACCCTGAGCTTTGTGGGAGATACCTTTTTTCCTAGCTGCAGGTGGATGGGAGCTGAAGCTATCCTAAGAAAGATTTTGATGATTTTGTTCTTGTCTCCATCAATAGCACGTCCTCAGCCTTCCCCTTGAGAAGCTGATATCTGCTGCCCTAATGCCCCAGTTGCTCAGAAAAGAGATGAAACCTTTTTGCAGGGGCAGTATTTGGGACGTGAGGCTGTGCTGGAGGCAGGACTGCACCCACACCTTGTGTCCCTGCACTGCCCTGCTACCTGTCAAACCTCCAACTCCCTCTTTTCTCTGCTGCTCCCACCCTTCATTTGGCAGAAAGGTCTCCTTCCCCTCTCCAGACCCAGAGATCTGCACTGTTCCCTTCCACGTCCTCCAGCAGTCCCCTACCCACCCCAGACTCATCATACTCTCTTCCTGGTGCCTTGGGTACTCACTACTCACATCACAGCACTGCTGGGCAGTGTAAGGCTTCCCAAGCCATGCCTAATTGATTTTCACCGAGAGTCATCTCACAAACCTCAGATCCAGCAGCAGAGAAATGTCCAGCAGACAAGGAAGGGTGTTTAACACATAAGATGGACTGAATAAAGACCTGCCCCATGTAAACCACCAGTCAATAACAACTGCATGCTACCATAACCACCCACTCTCCTCCCTGCCCCAAACTAAGATGAACCAGCTTTTATTGGTTTTAGAGAAATTCTTTTTCCTCTCATAATGAAGTAATGAAATAGTTTGAACACAAGCTTTGACAGCAGATCCCCCCCAGACAAACAAGCTAAGGACAGGAGAAATTGTTCTGCACAATCAGGTTCTCACAAGCTGTGTTTGAAAGTGGGCAGGAAAGGCAGCAAGAAGAGTTCTCTTCCCTCATTAGCAGTCCCAGATTAGCTCTGTTAGTGCGCAGGAGGCTGGAGCTGGGATTGGATATGGACCCAAATGTCTCCTTGCTTATTCAGAGCTTATCAGAACACCCTGAACTTTCAGCCTTGCAAATTCTGAGCTGGAAAAAGCAGAACGCGCTCTCTGGGGATATTTCGTGTTCATTTTTACCTGTGGTTGGGCCAGAAATACTTCAAAGATAGATTCCCTGGTGACATTTGAAGTTTTCTCATTCAGGAGCCTGCCAGAGCTTGAGCTATACAGAGGCGGATATTTATAGGGTCAGAGTTTCAGAAAATCTCCGTTTTCATAGTCACCAAAATAAATGACCTGCTTTTCAAAAAAGGTCTCATCACTGAAAAGACACCAAGCCTTGTGTCCCACAGGGAGCTGGTGAATTCCAAAGTCCCTTTGAAATCAGGATCTAATTGTGAGTGGTTTGCTTTCAGATATCTGACCGGAGATATTTCGAGCTAGAATTTTTAAAGGGTTTGTAAAGCAAAAAAAGTCAGTACAAAAGTTAGTACAAACCTGGCTAGCTATAGAAAGAAACACCCCAATCCTCAAGTTCAAAGAAAAAAGGGAGAAACAGAAAAGTGAATATGACCTCAGTACACTAAGAGGAGCAATTTACATAGGGATAATTATCTATTGCCTTTGTCACATGAAAATAATGTAAATAGAATGAAATCAATGGCTGGGGTCTAGTCCCAAATCTGCATTTACCCTGCATCACGCAGGGTTTCTGGGCCAGCATTTATGACCTACAGTCCCTGATGATTCCCTGCAATCCCAGTACGTGTCCATCAAGTCACACTCTCTCCCTCCTCAAGCAGTTATTCCAAGAGCTATTTTATTTCCCTTCCAGATGCTCTGTCCTACAGCGTGGCTGGCTCTCACTACAGACCATGCTGGATCCTGTCCTAATTCTTGGAGATCTGTGAGGCTTTGCTGTTTTGGCTGATGAAATTTGGCTTGCCTATTGTTCAAGGGAAAGAATTGTTCATGCAAACCTTTCCACCCAGTCTCACTCCCAATAAGTAAGCCTTGTATTTTGACCTCAGGGAGATGTCAGTAGTGATGCAAAAGGGATGTTTCCAGTAGCCTCAGCTTTAATCTGCACGCTGAACTTTAATTGCATTCCACAGACCTAAAAAGAAACCTCCATTGACGACATCTGATCCAGGACATATGAGCAAACTGAGAAGTTAGCAGGCAGAAGGAACTGACTGCACAGTTGATTTGCCAGTTGGGACTTCTGGCTGAAGAAAAGGGAAACTTGTCGTTTCTAACAGCTTTGAATTTTGAGTCACTAGATCCACCTATAACTTTTTGCTCATTTATCCTTGAACACCCCTTGGAGTTTTGCCCTGTGGACCTGCAAACTGTGAGCTGCCTTGCCCAGATCCAGCCCACTGTGACCAGATGGGCACTGGGGCCACAGCACAGTCTGGTACAATTCTGCTGCTCATCAGCATGTGAACCTCTCCTGAGTCACATCCACCCAGGCATGACTATGCATGACATACAGCACAACAAGAAAGCCATCAGAATCCTGAAATCAGCTGGTCACTAGGAAAAGCTGTCCCAGCTGCTTCTCACTGCATTAGAAGAGCTGTTTGCCAGTGGCACTTACCCAGCATCCCTTTGTTGGAACTGGTCAAGCACATATCCTTCTCAGCACTGGGAAGAACAAATCCAACCACAAACACCTCCACCCCATCTGCCATCAGTGCCAACCCTAAAACAAAGAAGAGAGTCCACTGGAAGCGTCCGTGGCCGCACTCCTCAATGATGTTCTCGTACTGGTGGGCGAGTTGCTCCTCGTCCTCCATCCTCTCAGCCATAAGGTCAACACGGTCTCTGTACTCATCATCCACGGCAGGGGCTCGCTTCTTCTGCTTTTCTTTAATGTCATCTGGGTGTGGGATCCCTTGGTACTCCCCCTCATAGACCTCATCATCCTCATCGTGGCCTTCTGTAACATCGCTCTGAGCATCCTCTTCCTGCGCGGGCTCATCATAGTTGCCATCCTGGTACCTGTAGTCATCTGAGACCTGGTTTGTGTTTCTATATCCATCATCCATTCTGAACGGAGAATTCTAAATGCTGTAGGTCACTGCGTAGATA
>VYZR01008426.1:0-69304 GCA_013400675.1 Oxylabes madagascariensis
GAGACCACTGGGGTGAGACACCAGAGGGATTCGAGGCTTCCAAACCCAAATGTGCAACCAACAACACACGGCAGGGACACCAGCACAGTGCAGCAGGACCAGGGGCTCAGCTACAGGGATAGTTCTTACCACAGAGAATCTGTGGGACTTGCAGACTCTGGGTGGGTGGGAAAGCCACTGTGGCTCTGCCTGCCCCTGCCTACCTCCACCCTTCAGATGGGGAGAGGTGGAGGGCAGGCACAGTGGCCGAGCTAGTATTTCTCTCATCACACAGACCAAAAATAGCAGCTGGCCTTAATGCAGGCTTTTTCTCTGACCACTTTCTTCTAATAGCCGCATAAAGGCCAACCACCACAGAGCAAGACAGAAATGCTGAGCAGAACTGCCAGGTCACTCACTTAACCTCAAGAGTTTAATCTTCTCACTCTGCCTCCATGAGCAAGGAGTGGGACAGCCTCTGGCCAGGTTCAAGTCCTAAGTGGATTAGCAGCACCATCCGTAGGCTT
This sequence comes from Oxylabes madagascariensis, assembly GCA_013400675.1. Lineage (NCBI taxonomy): Eukaryota > Metazoa > Chordata > Aves > Passeriformes > Timaliidae > Oxylabes > Oxylabes madagascariensis. The sequence goes on from VYZR01008426.1 coordinate 507, forward strand.
GCAGAAGAAAAGAAAATCAGAGCAGTACCAGGAACTTGTGGCAGCTTATCCCAAGCTTTCTGGAAGGGCAGGCAGGCTACAGGCAATCAGAGCAGCCCAGGACATAGCAGATACCATTTTATAATGCATTTTTCCCCCAGCAAAGGTAAATCTTGTTAGAAGTGGGAGACCAACAGCACTGAGAAATAGCTGAAGAAGGAAAACTGGTTTCAGTAGCATGAGATTTCACATACCTTCTGTCAAGAAGCAATCCTCAATCTCAGAAGTCCCACTTCAGTGAGAAACTGTAAGTGATGGTCGATTTACACAAGGTTAACTACAGCCTGCAAGGGCCATCCAGCTGGATGAAATCCTGTTTCTGAACCCAGATCTGCTCATTTTCCATACATAACATCTGAAAAACAGACATTCTGCTGGCTCTCAATCCAGCCTGCTGACACTGTTGGGGCTCACCACACTCCCTGGGCCTGATCTCTCATGCAGCCCTGGCTGTAGCACTGGAGGATCCCTCCTACAGCAAGCCTGGTCTCCTGCCATCCCAGGAAACCACTTCACATGACCCCATCTGTCAATCAGCCACCGTGTCCTTGCGCTGAATTATGATTGCATTAGACAGGTCCATCCTCAGATGAACCAAACTCCTGGTGGATGTGATGCCCACCATTGAGAAGGACAAGTGTCCTTTTGTTCTCTGTAACCTTTTCCCAGGGCCCTGCCTCTACCGTCAGGGCATGGTCCCACCTGCAGGAGCTCTGTGCCTCCTAGATTGCCTCCAGCTGGCACAGGGGGGAAAACGCTTTCTTGAGAAGAGACACTGTGTGTTCAAACCTGTGCAGGCCTGGGAGAGTCCATCTCCTGTGGAGTGCTCCAAACACCAGACTCGGTGCCCAAAGGCATCACTGATACCCCAGAGGACAAGGGATGAGACACAGATCCTGCTGCAGCACACAAAGAAAAGAGACCAGCACCACTCTGGGACTACTCCAGGCTGCCCAGGAGGATGCTCTGAGGTATTGGCAAGCCTCAGGGATACCAAGATTTTTTGATGTCTTGTGTGTAGCCAGAGTTCCTGTGGAGCGTTTTTACTCAGGGGATTCAAGTCCCGTTTGCCTCCCCACTCTGTATGCCAGCGGATGGGGACACATCTACAGGACAATCAGAGTTTTTGAAGTGTGACTGAAGCTTGCAGCTTATCATCCTGCAAGAACATTCCTGTAATGAGAATATCTCACAACCAACATTTCATTTAAAAGTTTGCATTTACCACAAACTACCAACATTAAAATGGGATGAACTGACGAACACACCAGCTGCACCTCCTACTCTGCACAGCATCCGAGATGGCCACTCTTCCTTTCCAGGAGATTATTTCCCCTGTAGAAGCCAGCTGCTGATAATGTCAAGCTCATCTGTTTCGAACATTAACTCTCTAATTCTCACTTCCTTGGTGGGCCTTTGCCATAGAAACCTTGCTTAGCAACAGGGAGGCACAGCAGCAGCTCGAGCCAGAGACATTCATGAGGCAGCCCTGGACCCTCTGTGTGCCCCCTCAGGCCCAGCTACCTTTCCAGCAGAATCAGGGGGTGTGTCAGGAGGCAAATGGCTGCATTGTTGATTGGAGACCACTTCAAAATCACCTTTTGATTAATTTCTCTTGGCCTGGTTTATGAACCCAACTCACCCAAGGGAAACAGTCTGCACCCACTGAGCGCTGGAGTGACAAGGATGATTTCTGACGATTGTGGCCACAGGTATAGGGGGTGACAAGAGGAACCTAGAGGAAAGTGGGGAGGGGATGAGAGCTGGAGCATCCCAATATCAGCTCAGGAGTCACTCTGCTGAAGTGGAACAAGTAGAATGGCTTAGGGCACTGAAAACAGGCTTGAGAACTCCATGGAAAAAGAAAATCCTGAGCACAATCCCATCCTGCACAATTGTCCTAGGTTACAGTGTAAAATTATGCCCAAGGTATGTATTCTATCAGCATGAGCCGTTAGAGCCAGGGTGAGGCAGTGTTTTCCTTATCTTCTGTTAACGAGCCTAACAATGCCTTGCCACATGACTCACAGATAACTCCCTCCGGGAGTTATCTCTGTTTAATGGGCCATCAAGGAGCCACTGCATGACTCATAGAATGAGATCATCCCATTGTGAGATGCTCCGCCCAGAGGGAGGAGCCAAGCATTCCCACCTGGATAAATCCAGGGTTTGGGACAGCACAAGCAGCTTTTAACCCCTGGACCCCAGAGGAGACAAGAGCTACCAGACGTTTCTACAGGAATCACTGCTTTGACAAGACCATCTCATCTGGACTGCCACTACCACCCTAACTAACAGGGTGTCAGGTTGTATTCTGACTCTGTCAGTGGTTTTTTATTGCTTTTATTTTATTTTACTTTCCTTTATTTTCTTTTCATCTTATTAAATTGTATTTCTGACTTGGAGTCCTTCACTGGTTTTGCTTTCAAACCAGCACAACAATTGTTTATGACCCTCACTGGCCAGCAGGCAATGGTCTTTGTATCTGAGCCTATGGGGAGTACTGGTATCCAAGATGTTCTAGAGTTTTTCCTGCCACACATTTCTGCTGTGTCTTGACTAGACTGCTATTTCTTTTACTGGCTAGAAAAGTCAGTATTTGCCTCTCTGATGTAAAGAGAAAATCAGGAGCTGCATGAGACAAGGGGCGACGCCTCAGTCCAGTACCACCACAGGAGAGATGGCAAAGAGAAATGCAGGCAAGAAAAGCTGGCACTTCAAATTCCTGATCAATCAGCATCCAGGCCGTAGAAGAAGCAGTGAAGGATCAGAGACAACATTGTTACTGCTTCTGTATCATCCTTCCTCCAGGCTTGTGCCTTTCTGTTCCCAATGGCTCTATTTTGGCAGGCAGATAAAGCAGTATGCATGTTGCTGAGAATTTTCCACTTCTTTCGGGGAAGTAGCTGACTTTGGCTCTGCAGACAGGAGCAAGTCAGCTCTCCCTGTGCTGCAAAGCAAGTCTGAAGTGGAAACATCTCACCAAGGGGAAACATCTCAGCCCAAGTCCAGGGTCAAGCTAAAGCCAGTGATACCAATTCCGTTGTGGAGCCTGCTTGTGTCCAGACACCCTGGAGGCCAAGTGTCCTAACCAAAGCCTCCCCAGCTGCCTCCTCTCTGGAGAGCCAGCACAAGGACATGCCTCAAGTATTGAGGCAGGAACTAACCACCACTTCCAGTCCCAGGAACCTGTACCTTTATCCTTCCACTCTCTGACTCATCCTGCCACAAACACTCCACGCAAGCACCCTGCTGCTACCAGCATTACACCATGACTCACTGGTAAACCTGCACTGCCCTCACTTCCAATCCTCCCTGCCAGGTTTTTCATTATCTGCTCTGCTGCCTGTGGGACAATCATCTCTGGGGAGAGCCCAGGAGGTCTGCACCTCCAAACCCCTTTCCCTTGCTCACCTGTCAGCACAGGACACAATTAACTGCAGGCAGCTGACCTGAATTCACAAGCCTGGCTTGTAGGGAGTAGGGAACAACCAATTTGTCCTGCTTGTCCTATGCTGTGGGAGCAAATACTTTTATCTTGATGGGTTGCAGAATCTGCAGAACTCGCATTACATATACAGGAAAACATTTTTATGTCTTTGTTTGCTAGCTTGGTTTCACATTTTAATATTTTCTAACTTTTATCCAGTGACAAACATTTCTGCTCTTAGATGAGGAAGCATTTGTTTATGCCTCTGACCAAAACTCTGGCCCTGAGAGGGCTTAGATTGAGCACATTCATTCAACAGCCAACTGGGGAACAAGAGGCTTGACTTACATGATTTATTTGATATGTTTGATCTTGGAGACATATGAAAACTTGATTATATCATAGGCTGCTATTTATGAAGCCTGTTTCTCCAATATAGAGACAAAAATCTTAATTCTTAGATGAATGCTTATTGCATTAAATAAAGGAACTGAATGGCTTTCATTACACATGCAAGTATTCTCACACACTGCTATGAGTAATAACACATAAAAAGTTCATGAAAAAAATCAAACTTGCTGAAGGCTAACTATAACATATCCTTCATCATCAAAGAGGGAAAGTTTCAAGACTTAGAATCATTCTTAACACAAAGTCAAAAGTGAACACTCTTCCTAAGAAACAGGCATCACATAAACAGTAAGGGTAAGGCGCCAAGGCTGGGCAGTGCCTGATTCCCAGGAACTGGCACATGCTCAGGTAGCTCCATTCAGGAGCAAGTAATTCAGGAAAGTGGAGCTGCCTTCAAGCCTGGCTTACCCTCTGGGTCTCCTCTGTGGAGCAGGGAACCCCAGCAGGCCTTTGTTTCTGGAGAGGAAAGGAGCTCTGCAGAGCTACATGTGCCAGAGCAGGGAACCAGGCAAAGGCAGCACAGGGCACAGACAGCAGAGAGCTTGGTTTTCTGCCGGCAGGAAAACTCCAAATACCTGGCTTCATTCTAGAATGAAAAAACCTGGAAATGTGATGCAGCATAAAGCCAACCCTTAGTGCTTTCTTCTGATCACAGCATCCCAAAAACGTTTTGCTTTCTTTTTCTTCCAAGAAACATAAATAAATAAATAAAAATGTCATTCTTTATAAGTGTAATTGGAAATATTTTCTAGTCTGATAAAAGAAAAACACGTTACAACTTTGTTCCTCATATTTTTGGTTCAAATAAGGAATAATTCCTGCTTTGCATGTAAATTTTAAGATAATTTTCCCTTCTATGAGTTCTAACTTTTCCTTTTATTTTGTTTTTTCCTTCACTATTAAGTTCTCTGAGTTTACAGGCACCCAGGGTATCAGCAGTGGCATTTCTGCTCCAGTATGCAGCTGTAAGGAGCTCTATCTTCCCAGGGGAAGGGGAACAAGGTGAGTTTTTCTCCATTCCCATTCATCTTGCCCGTGCCCTGCTGCAGCACTGCAGAGGACAAACTCTCACGAGCAGATGGCTGAAAGTCGCCATGCAAGACAGGAGAGATCCCCCACTGCCTCTTCAGACCTCACACACTCTTTAGTCATGAGGCAAGATGACCTTGGCTCTCTTAACACATTATTTTCTGCCAAAATGATGAAATCAAATTAGCTTTCACAACCGGGTTTAAGCACTGAATTTCCATTAGTAGTGTGGGAAAAATTCACAGCAACTACAGGTTCCATGCATGTGGTTCACACTTTCTCCACAGCCTGAGTACCAAATAAACAATTTAAATGGGATTCCAGGGGAAACCTGAGTAGCAGAAAGGAATCAGAAAGCAAACATCGTGGGTGTAGCTAAGGAAGAGCAGATCCCCTCCTCACCCACCTGCCAGGCCTTAACCATGCTGCCAGCAGCTCTGAGAGAGAAGATCCTGCCTTGCCAGCCAGGAGGCCTCCTGGAAGGCGAGAGTAAAACCTAAAGAGAACTTCTAAACTGAGTCTGACTTCAGAGAGCCCTGCTGGGGGACCTGCACCTGCAGCTTCTCATGTTTGCTTGCCATGTTGGACTGTCTATCATTAAACTATTCATTCAGCCAGATCAGCCCAACAAACCCTTTGATTGATCTTAGGCTGAAAAGAGTTAAGCCTGCAAATGTAGAAAGTAAAACCATAATTTTCCATGAAGAAAACTTTGGTGTATCTTAAAATACCAGGGTATTTTCAGGGGTAGATACATATTCAACCTTTCTTTTCCTTCCTGTGGGCTTTTCAAGACTTAATAAATCTCTGAGCCCTTACTGAACAGGCACAACAGGCACATATGATGGAGCATGTCACTGGAATCCAGGATGAGAAGACTAGCTCTGAAATCCTCCCACTGCTGGTGCACCCTGCACAGGCTCACACAAGAAAAGTCTTCTTCTCATGTCTAGGAAGCTTTAATCATAGAAACATCTGCAAAGTTTTCAATCAGGCTGATTCTCAATGACTCAGTGAAACTTCTCATTTTTACCATCAAGGACTTGGCTCCATCTCCAAAAACTAAACTGAACCATGTAAAAGCTTTCTTGCTTTCTGCCCATCCTTGGTATAGAGCCTCCATTACCATAGTATTGGAGTGCTTCGTGATTTTTAACATTTATGTTCACAGTACCCCACTGCAACGGAGAATATTCTTCATTTTGTAGGCTGGAAACCAAGACATAGAGAGACCAAAGAGACTGATCCAAGAATTACAGGACCCATAAGGACTAGACTGCAAACCTGAGTCCCTCAAGCTCACACTTGTAAGTGTTTCTCAAAGTTCACCAAGTCGTTAGACTTAAGTCTGTCTCAAATGCTTGGCATCATCACCATCATCACCTTTTTCATTGTGAGAATGCTGGAAAAACCACTCACCAGAAAGTCAGTGCTCAGGATAGAAAGGAAATCAGATGCTCTGAAATTATGAAAGCAAATCAGGTCAGAGAATCTTGGTTAGGGCAGTGAGACACATTCACATTATTTATCCTAATAAATAGCCTCTCTGGACCACACAGAAATACCCAGACTTTCTCCCTTGGCATCAGCAGCACCCAGGCCAGCACTGGAATATTTTGAACTTGTTTTACTTTCTCAGACATTTAGTGGGAAAAAGCAGCAGAAAGTTATGATGAAAGGGATATTATGTGTGACTGTCACATAATGGAACACTCCCTCTGAGTAATTGCGTCAGGAGCAATTTTGTGGGTTTTATTGAATAACTCAAGATAATTTAAACCTCCATAAAGGGATAGTGAAAATAAAAAATAACTCTCTTACAGGAAGACACGTCCTCACATAAAGAACTCTAGAGGTGCAACACTTACGAATATGTTTGGATTTTAACTTTTTCAGAAGACATTGAAACATTTTAAAAGGAGTAGTTTTTGTTCAGACAGTCCCATAATTTAGTTTGCAGCATACAAGTTCTGCATGTTGTGCACATATGGTATGTACTGCATTCAGTACATAAGTGCTATACAAAACAAAATGGAAAGGAAAAGTCCTTTTTAGAAAAATATTTCCAGCCACATAAGCCAGGCGTATAAGGGAAAGGGAAAATTTCTTTGCACATCAAATATGTCTCCTGCAACTGCGCCTACACCTACTTTACCTACCTCCATGCATACCCTTAGCACTTTAAAAATCAGACAGATTTTTGCCCAAGATATTCCTGCCAGAGGGCTGTTGCAGAGCCCTACCAGGGCCTCATCAATCTAAAGAGCCAAAATAGAAAAGTTACATACAGTTGTTGGGTGTGTTTGTTTGTTTGTTTGTTTGTTTNGCCAAGGGCTCGGCTGCGGGAGGAAGTCAGGGTCAGACCCACTGCCCCACGCTCCCTGGCACAGCTGCTTGGCCAAGTCACCACCCTGAGCCATCAGGGTGTCCTGCAGAGCCAGCAGGGGCTCTTCCTCTTGGGCAGTGGCTGCTGTCAGCTGGGAGATGTTCTGGGGAGCGTGGCAGCGCTCGGTGCTGAGTCAGACCGAGGGGGAATGACTCACCCAGAAATGTCAATGAAAGGCAGTATTTCTTCTCTCCAGGCTGCCCTTGTGCCTTGTGTTGTTGCCTCGTGCTTCTTATCCTAAAGGACAGGGTCCCTTTGCACCTTTCTGGATAACAGCTGAGCGGTTTTTAACAACACAGAGTCTCAAAATGCTGTTCTTTCTTGATGTTTCTCTCACAGCAGATGCTTTGTCCTGTGCCTGAAGCAAGACACCATGTGCCATTGCAGCAGCAGCAAGTGCAGCAGGAACCACAAGAAGGCTGGATGTAAAGCAGAGCCAAGTTTGGGAGGGTAGGCTGGCTGCTGTTCCAGCAGACGACACAGGAGAGCCTGACTCCCACTCTGGCACAGCAAATGGCTGCACACTTGTCCTCCTCCACCCCTCTCCAACACTGTGACCTGCTCTTTGCTCTAGGCATGACGTGGGAAGAGACATCGGGTCATTAAGTACATGTAGATATGACGTGCATATGTTTAAATAGAACAAATTGTAATTTTTCATCCTTCATGATTTCAAGGCTGTTTCAAGAAGAGAAGGCAAACACTCTCCAGAGATATAGGTACTGCCATTACCAGGCTGCTCCCTGCCCCCTTGCTGGGGGCATTGTGGCCTCTCTGTAGTCAGTGATGGGCTTACCTTCAGGCTCTTTGCTCCTGAGACCTTGTACGTACTTCTCGTTTTTTGAAAGATGGAGGTCACAGGCATCTGGGTCCATCATCTCAATCCAAAACACCTTCCAGGCTTCTGAAGGTGATAGCTTTATTTTGAACACCCTCGTTACATCACTACACAGCATTTGTGTGTAGAAATGCAATGTGATGATTTGATGTGTGTTTCCATCTCCTCAAACAAGGGATACCATCTGCAGGCAAGTAACAACAAGAGAACTACATAAGAAATGGAAAAACCAGATCTGAAGGGGATGTCTGTATCACAATCAGGGCTGTAAATCAAGGCTTCAGTCACAAGCCTATCAAAACAGGCTCATAAGCCCATATTAAGTTATTTATCTGGCATTGTTTCATGACCCATTTTCCTTGACAGGTCTGCAGGGAAATCTGTAGTTTTTAACAGTCAAGTGTAAGTCATGGACTGAAGAGTAGGCGACTACAAGTTGACTCTAATTGAGGACCTAACACCATTTAGGTTAGGAACACCATATATCATGCCTTATTTGAGATAATCCTAAGAACTGGGAGCGCATCCTACCTTTCTGACAATGCCGGGAAGTTGATTTGCACCAGACTTTAGAGGTGGTGCCAAGAACAAGAAATTTGCTTGCATAATTTCTTCCAAAACAGAGAAAAGCATAGACCATTTCCATTCAAGATGTGGCCCTAACATGTACACATGCTCTCTAGCACAAGAGACCTCTAACCTTTCCATGGCAGGACATGACTGGGCATTCAGGGAATGTTCTCTTGGTCTTGAGAATTTACTCAAGCCTGGCCAGTCAGAGGAGGGAGAAGAGGGTGTGCTGTGCGTCCTGCATCATCTTTGCTTTAGTCTGTTCTCCTTAATTTAGACAGACTGCAAGTGTTCACTCACTGTGGGTCACACCTACCCACCACTCATCACTGGGATCCAAAGAAGTGTTAGCGAGTGTGTGTATTACAGCAATTTTCTTTGAGAAGACACGAATGGTTGGCATTTTAATGGTATAATTAGCACCCATAAAAACTCTGCTTTCTAAGAATAGTCACAAGAAACAGAAATATGGAGTGGGAGCTTATAAAATGTTATCAGTTTTGTCATCTCTGTTGAGGAAAGCCTGCCAACTGGCCTCAATTCATCTCCAAGGGCATAGTAGATGCTGGAAAATAGATTTTCAGAACAGTTTTACTCCAGCCTCCTTAAAAATCTGAACAGTTTCCTGTTGCTCCTTCCTTGAACAGCAAAGCTAAAGCATGTCACCAGATGTAAAAATTCTCTGGTTAATTAATGAATTAGTTAATTGTAGTTGGCTGCCATATATGAACATTGAAGTACAAAGCAGCAGTATTCAGTTATAAATAGAATTGACCAGGGTACAGCATGTGTACATTTGTATATAGGATCCAAGAAGCTGATGAACAGCAATTGGCACTGGAACTTGCACAGGTTCATTAAATACAAAAATTTCTGCAGATGTGGGGTAGAATTTAGGGGAGAAGACAAACCAAGAGTCAAAATTTAAATCCAGACTTACTTGGCTCCAAAGCAGCGCCCTTTCGCTGCCATTGCTTGGTTGCTTGCTGGGAGCTGCCCTGCTGCCCATCAGGCAAACCGATGAAGCCAGGCACGCCTGTGCTCCAGCTCCAGGTAAGGCACCTGCACAGCATCCCGGCACCCATGGGATCAGTCTGTGCCCCTTTGCCTCACCAATGCCTGCACAGGTCAGGCCAACCTGCCTGTTTCCCTAGGTAACCCAAAACTCAGGTACTCCACTTTCATTATTGAAACTCACATTCCCTTAGGCCCACAATCTTAATCACCCTTCTAATATTGTGCTGTTGATGTGGGATTTAGGTTTCTTTATCACCTTTGTTCTTATCTCTGCTGTTCAGAGTGGGTAAACACTGCTGGATTGTTCCAAGTCACTGCTCTTTTTCTTCACAACCTGACACCCATCTTTATTCTTTGCATCTCTCTCAAGAGAGGATTATAAGGTAGATTTGCCTGGCTTTTGCACAGTAGTGAGGTAAACAGAGAGAAGATAAAAGAGTTATTCAGAGAAAGACTTCTCCATTCAAAGAAATTACTTCTCCCTTCTTCCCAGTTTCCAACCCCTGACCCAGGCCTATGCTGAAAATCAGGTGTGGCCTAAGGCTACATGAGCTTCTCAGGACTCACATTCTTCCTGGCTGCAGATGTACACACCCAGAGAATAAACAACAGGTCCACCCTGCTTGCCATTTGCTTCTGTATATTGAGCAACAGAGATCACCTAGGGAAAAAACTACAAACAAAATGGCAAAGAAATTAATTAATAAATCAGTTTCACTTTTGGTGGCATTGAATTCCCAGCAAGGGAAGGAAGCTTTTGGGAAATAATTTATTTTGATAGGAAAAAGCTTGATTTCACTGGGAAACCTCAAAGATCAGCTGCAAATTCCAGATGAAAATATTCTAATGAAGATGAGATAATATACAGGAAGGTGTGAGGATAAGTTGGTAAAGCAGTAGATTGTGTTTTTAACAGAGTGCAAGGGACATTTGTGGGAAAGCCTTGTGAGCAGAGATTCAGGAGATTAGAGGATGCAATTCACAGCACCGGAGAAAAAGCAACAGGGAAACAACAGTAGTTATTCTTAACTCTTTCATGTGTTTATGAGTTTTTAAGAGTTTTATAGACAGTACTTAAAAAAAGGGCTTAAAAGGTGCTTTGATTGCTGGAGTGGGAAAGATCACCTTAATTATTATATCATCTCCAGCTAAAGCTTAGACACTGTTTCAGGGGAAAGGAAGTGCTCAACCTATTTTGAGATATTTTATATCTCACCAAATCACCCAAAGGGGGACCATTTCAAGTTATCATAAATTCTTGCAAAGATTTCCCAAGATTAAGAACTTGCTCAGTGAGAGGAAAGACACCATGAATTCCCCCTCCTCTGAGACACAGGACAGCCCTGCAAAAGGCTTTGATAAGCCTTTTTAAAGCCTTCCCTAGGATGAGGTTCTTAGAAAATATATTGAGTACTGAACACAGCCCCTTCATGGAGGGCTGATGACAAGCTGCATGCTCACCACAATATCCCACTGGATAGCAAAATTTGCTCCTGCACAGGAGCAAACCCAGCCAGGAAATTAAGAATTTCGTTGCTACCAGCAGATGTACATTATTATTATTAAACTTTCTTTGAAAATACATGATCATCTATCACTCTTGTAAATAATTCTGCAGTTTGAAAGAAGTTCAAATATAGTTGAGGCTGTTAATTATCCACAAAAAGTGAAGGAACACAGTGCTCCAATGTAGTTTCCCATAAATCTGAGGTGCTCAATAACAACTGGAATGGGAACTCGTTGTTAGATTTCTCTAAAAAATCCCAGACTTTTCGGATGAGGGAGAAGGGTCTGAGAGGAAAAAGAAAACATGGGTAAACAATGGAAGAGTACCCTATTGAAATTCAAATACCACACATGGTTTCTGATTCTGCTTGAAGACAGTCATGTGTAATGCACAGCTCATCAAGCACAATTGTCTCATTCTCTTTGGAGCACTGCATTTTCCTCCTTCCTTCTGGCAATGTGGGGTTCTTCCTTTACAGATCCCTGCATTGCAAGAAAGTTCTTTGCTCCCTTGTTTCATCTTAAGAAACAAAACAAAAACTCCCTCTCGTTTCCTTTAGGGAGCTAATTTTGTCATGCTGATTTTGAGGCAAATCAAAATGTGTAAACTTGCTCTAATTTAATTTTATTTGGAAGATTAGCAATAGCCGTTCCTGCAAATATGTAGGGGAGAAATAAACTGCAGCTTTTTCACACATGAGAATCTAGGGAAAGGCAAGCTCAAACTAGAATGTCCTTGGACAGCTCCAGATGTGACTATGTCTGGATTTCTACCAGTTTTGCAAGTGGGCTTCTTGGCTAAGCTCACTAGAAACACAAGGGCAAGGCATGAAGGTCCAAAAGAGAGGAAAATCTTTATAATTTTTCTAGCCAGGAAATCACCAGATCATAGAAATATAGAATTATTTGGGTTGGAAGGGACCTTAAAAATCATCTTGTTCCAACCTCCCTGCTGTGGATGGGAAAAGGTATCAAAGTTGTCAACATCTTATCAAGCAGGGCAAAGATTTCATCCAACAAATAGGAATCTTATATGACATGCTTCTGTTTTGTCTAGCACACAAATATTCCCTGTATCTCCACAAGCAACCAGCATATACCTCTTGCTCTGATGTGCCAAATCCCCATCAATGTAAAAGCTCTAAATTCCACAACATCACAGCTGCAGTCAACAGAATTCTAAATGGGAAACAGAACATAAATTGTAGCTGGCTTTTAGGCTTTCCTTAGATCCAAGAGCATGGATCCCTTGCATTCATTTTAATAGGAATGGTATGACTTTTTCTTTCAGAGAGATAACTGTTGGTGGTTTTTTTGGGGGTTTTGTTTTGTTTTTAATATTACTACATAAGAGCATTGATATTTGCCGAGGTCTTAAGATTCAAGGCAAGTTATCTTCAGAGATATAAGGTATTACTTCAGTAAAGATATCCATTTTGAATTTAAAATCACTTTCTTTCCCCTCTATCATCCCCTTTCCTTCCAGTACAGTATTTGTCTGCAAAAGTGCACTTTCCAAGGGGTCACACTAATACTAGAACCTAAACTGGCCAACATGAGTTAATTTCTATACATACATACCACTCCAGCTGGAAAACCTGTGCATAATATGCCTCTATCCAACTGATTAAAGCACTGTTTGACTGTATTCCTTCCTATTACTAGAAATCTTGCAACTCGGTAGGAAAGACAGTAAACATCACAGTTATTAAATTTCTGCCTCAAGGTACAGCTGTGAAGAATGGGTACTTAGCAACCAGAAACAGAGGAGCACAACATGTTCCATCCTAATGGCACATTTCACAAGGAAATACAAAAGCTCATATCAGCCTGTAACATCTAGACCAACACAAATGATCTCTACAAACAGCTCCAAAGTTGTAATTGGCAGGAAATGAGCAGATTTCAAAGCCTAACGTGTCTGGCAAATACAACTCAGCCCCTCAACTTCCTTGACATTTTTGTCCTTACCATCACCATGTTCTCCAATTGGATTTAATTGAGTAATCTCAGTTTTAAAAGGTTGGTTCAATATTTACGTTGGTTATTAAGGTCGAGGAGTCAAGAAATGAGAACGCTAATTTCTGCAGGCAGATTGCCTGACATTTGAACAAGATTGAAAATTCCATCAATATGGCACATTTTTCTTCGTAAAAAGTTCATGTAATTTCTTAGGCATTAGTCAGCAGGAGGCAATCCTGAGTGACAAAGAAACAACAACCTTGATCCTCTACGCCATGTCATCCAGTCTCGTTGGAATGTCCATGCAAAAGGGAGTACAGATTACACAGCAGAAAGCGTATCCAGCACAGCCTGTACAGACCTCAGATCTGACTGGGAAAACTGTTTGGGGAGATCGAATTTGGGAGGCAGCTAAAGGACCACGCACATGAAGCCACCATACAGGTGTAGAAGTAGCAAGCGGTTTGGGCCCCAGGAACTGGCTGTAAAAAGCTGTATCCATGACTTCACTAAGGCAACCTGAGGCACAGAAAAGGAAGGACTATTCTGGTCCCTAGACACTGGGACATCCCATTTCTAGTGAGTGCTACCGTGTCTCAGAGGTACCATGCTGTAAGACCACCCTGGGTTTCTGCCTGGGCACAAGGATTGGTCAAGGCATTGGGATGAGAGAGGACTGGATGAACCTTAGCACTCTTTTAGCTGCAGTTTTTTCAAGCTTTGCTGAGCTCTCAGAACACCCACCCTCTCTTCCTTTGCTGACAGCCAGTGGGAACCCTACCTTCTTTTATCCCGTTTCAACCACCAGCCACATCAAACTAAGGCATGTTTAGATTCTCTTTGGCTTGCCAGCACAGTGGGAAATACACCCCCAAGTGTATATCATTCAAATGGTTATTTAATGAGCCTGCTGTCTTGTGTAGAAGCTGCAGCCAGAGGAAATAAAGGCTTTTAAGGCATCTTCCTGATTGTTCAATAAATAGACTTATAGCAGCAAGAGGGTTCCTTCTTTACAGGATGTTAGAGGAACATCATCATGCTGGGAATCACTCAAAACCCAGCCAGCTCCTCAGCTGCACTGCAAACAAGCAGCAAACTGGGAGTGCCATGGAGGGAAATACATCAGACTCATAGATGGGAATAATCTCAGGGTGAAGCCAATTAGAGACTTTTAGAGACTTAAGTTGAAAAAAAAAAATCTTTTGAAAATGCTCCAGAGCTTCATGCATACATGAAATGTTGGGGATTACTGCACTCTTTTCCTTCAAGTGTTTTTCCTTTCTAAAATCCCCCAAGAAATATATATGGTGTTGGAGAAACATTCAGTTAACTTGCACAAGAAAAATAAAATAGGGAGGAAAAAAATCTCCACAAACACCAAAAAATCCTCCCAAGTTTTAAGTTGTAATTACAAGAAATTACTCCTTTCAGCGTGCCAGCTGAAGAGTCTCCCTCTGCAATTTGGAAGTTTCGTGTGTGGTTTTGGTTGGTTGGGGATTTTTTTCCAATTTCTTATGATGTGATTAAATATTGGCTATAATTTACAGAATATTTGTTGGTCTGGAGTCCCTGTGTGTGATGTAACGTGGGATACAAGCTGCGTTGCTGCTGTGTCCTGCTTCCAGTGTCACACAGCCCTGAGGCCAGCCTGTGTTCTCCCCATGGGCAGCTCCTGCTGGCTGGGGATAAAATCCCTCCATGGTCCATCAATTAGTGGTTGGGTTAGCTGGTAAGAGCCTTTTCCTCGCGTGTTTTCCAGGCAATTGTTTTGCAATACATTACAGGAGACAAAGTCTGGGATCTTTTGAGTTTTGTCCTTCCTCTGGAGCCCCATATGAGCCAAAAGGAATGGAAGTAACCTTGTACATAGCCCTTCATGTTTATGTGTATAATCCAATTCTAGGGAAAGGAAGGTTACATGCATATGCTAAGTGAGACAAAGCACAGTTATTGGCCATGCTTGACGTTTCCGTTTTTTTATGGGATTTTTTTCTTGCCGAAGACCAGAATTTGGTTAAATTTTAACCAAAATACAATAAACAGAATGATCACGAATGAAGCCTGAATATGGTTGCCTTGACAGTTACACCTGCTAACACCTTACAAAAGCTTCAGGAAAAAACAAACTCGATAAAGGAGAAAATAAACTGATTTGAATTAGGAAACAAGCAGCTGTTTCTAATAACTGTATTTGAAACACTTATGTTGGTCATTTCGACAAATCCCTGCGGCATTCCCGGGAATTGTGAGCTCCCTCTCGCGGCCGCGTTAACAACTCCGAGCTGGTTTTTATCAGCCCAGATGAATGCGACACCAAAGGGCAGTTTGTCATCTCCCAAGCAGGAATTGATTTTCATCTCCTCGGTGGCTAAATGAGTCAGCCGAGCTCCTGCTGAATCACCGTCACACCCGGTGGGAGATGGATTTCGCTGCCTGAAGGCACAGGGGAGCTGGGCAGGATTCCTGCTCCAGCTGGTGGGTTCCTCCATCTCCAGGCTGGGGTGGCCAGGGCTGCCTCGAGTACCAGAACGGCTCTGCTGCTTCTCAGGGCAGCCCCAGAGCAGGACGCCTTCAGAACCCATGAGCTGCCGCTGCAATGTGTGATTTTCGGGCTGCTCCAGCGGAGATGTGCAGCACAGCAGCAGTGAAGGGTGGAGGGATGCGGGGAAGCCGCGGTGCTGCTGACCCCGGCAGGCAGCGGAGCTTGGGAGGGTGGCCTGAGTTCCAGGGCACAATTAATGAGGAGAAAAAGAAACATCCAGCCACCACACCGGTCTGTTAAATGAACTATAGGGAAGTAATGGGTCGAGACAGCGACAGAGAGATTTGCAGAACAAATCTTACAGAGGTCTGAAACCAGAAGCTCCAGGGTTTGGAGGCTGAGCTGAAAACTACCTTTTTAAAAATAAAAGGTCATATTGTGCAAGTGTACCATATGAGTTCTGGCCTGCTTTTTAAAGTGGCAGAACACTATTCACAAATTTATGATATCAATTTGCAGTCATTAAAGGCATGACTGAGATTTCCATTTCTATTTTTAAGACAAGTAAAAAAAAAAGAAAAAGAAAAACAAACACAAAACCTGCTTCTTTCACCCTAGATTCAATTGTCCCTCAAACCAAATACATTGCCTCCAAAGACTGATTGTCCTCTCACCATTAAAAGCTGGACTGTAGGATCAGTAACTTAACCCTAGACAAATTTGAGTGGTGCATATGACAGTCAATGAGTTACAGCCATTCAAACCCCGCAAAATTGCCGATTTTGGAACACAATTGCTGAGATACATTGCAGGCACTGTGCCATGAGAGTAAACACACAGTCATGCAAGCACTACATAGATCTCCCATGAGTACTTCTCAGCACAGAAGTTTACTGAAAAAAAGTTCATTTATTAAAAAGAATTAATTAAATTTCATCAGTATCATTAACATTTCTTGTAGATCAATACCACCTACTAGATCAATACTACCTACTAGATCAATACTGCCTAGTAACAAGACTATCAATATCTGGTGCAGCTCTGGGCCATATGTACCAGAAAAAACCCACACATTTAGCTTGTGCAAAAATACGCAAATTTAATTTCAGATCATTTGTGTACACTCAATTACCACGGTGCCATGGGCAAATAAGACGCTAGAATGCACACACAGCTACAACTCTTGCTGTTCTCTTTGAACCAGCAGTTCTCTCATTGTAATGCAACATTGCTTTTTCTAACTTGCTAATCTGATCAATAGGGACTGTAATAATTAAACCTCAGGTTTCTTAATTTAAAAAATTATACCCCCAAAATCTGCCCCCCTCTTCATCCTGTCTGCTGCCCACCACCTCTTGAGCTCTCCCCAGGACTGCAAGGGATTTCTCTCATTGCATTTGTCAGACTTTGGATCCAGGCTTCAAAAGACAAACACTTAGTCACAAGACTTGGTATCAAGATGCTGCAATACCACATAGCTGGGGAAGTTAAATGCTTCACTCAGAGACAGAATAACAGCAAAGCTGTCTCAAAAGGCCTTACACCAGAATCTGTTGTACACACTATAGTACAAGCTCAGCTCCTCCTGCAAGTAATTATTTCCCATTGAACAGCATTTTCTTTTTTCAGATGTCTCAATGGAAGAAGAAATTAAAAAAAAACAAAACAAAACAAAACAAAAAACACAAACAAAACTTAACAAAAACCCCGTAACCCAGAAGAAAGCCCAGGCCTCTGAAAGGTGGATGTCAGATGGAAGGCCTGGGAGCAGCAGTACCTCAGGAGGTGCTGCCTGCAGAAAAGACCTCAGCACCTCATAGTGCCCATTTTCTGCCAGCTGAAACTCGCATTTCACCACAGCTCCTCTCCCCATCCCCGTGTCAGGCACCCCATCATCTGCATGTGGGACCAAGCCAGGAGCACAGGATGCAGTGTTCAGGGGAGCTGCTTCAGGCTGTCCTCCCCAGAGCTGTCACAGAGGGACACAGAGGGATAGGGCTTGTCCTTGCCCAGGGTTCCCTGTGCCCCACACTCAGTGTGCCCAGCCCCACCTGAGCTCCTGCAGAGGCAGCAACGGGAGCTCAGCATCACTGCAGGCACCACAGAACTTCTTGTAAAAAGCTTTCCACAGCTGCATTATTCCTGTCTGGGGAACATCCCTTGATGCAAACAGAAATTGAAGGTTTCTCCCTTCACTCCCCCACCCTCCCCTTCCTGTATACCAGTGCTTGAAGGGAAAAACAGATTTTAGAGATCGCTCCCACAACCAGATCCTAACAGAGATAATTCTGTTAGGTAAATTATGAGCTGGAAGCTCACACAGCAGTGAGAAGTTTAATTTCTTTCAAGATAATTTTAAGGGACAAGTAGATCCAAAGGGAATCTCAAAGGTACCCATTTCACCGGACTGTTTGTCTAACTCTATCCTTGCTGAGAACAGTGTGCAGAACAGGCTTGGAGCAATGTGATGGCAGCGATAGCTAGCACTGAGCTGGGAATTATGAAGTGCAGATGCAAAGTTTGGCTCAGGCTTTCAATGCTAAAAGGCCACAGTTGGAATTTGGTTTTTGGAATTATCCAGGTTGTGAGCTCTTTGAAATGTAATATTTTTTGCACATTTTAACGCTGCCTATGTATATTAAGTATTATTTTCCCTCATTCACTCTCAGGCAAAAAGAAATTAGGCAGACTAATAACACGCCCATTTTAGAGATGATGCCTTTGGGGAAAAAATTATACCCTATAGCTAATTTACTAAGGGAGATAAGTGATACTCATCTCTTTTACCAGCTAGCATGATATTTAAAGATGCTACCAAAAGCTAATTACCTTATTTCTGTGAGGCAGATATAAGACTAAAACCTGTTTAATAGTTAAGCCTGTTGCTATAACAACCACACTTCAAGGACATGGATATACCAAACACGCAACAACATCTGCATTAGCAAAATGTCTCACTGCAATTGAACTCTACCTGGCAAAAGAACCAATTAAATGTGAAAACTTCTTTGTTCAAAAGGAGAAAAAACCAAAAAATGCATTATTTTTTTACTGTCAACAGAATTCCATCTTGAAACACCAACAGCCTCTCCACCAGAGATTTGCTGTTTAATTAATCTAGTTTTGGATTCCTCTCCAAATGTTTCCCCTCCAAGGACAAGAAGTAAACTTCAGTGCTCCCACCTCAGTCAAGTGGACATTTAAGCATCTGGCTGTTTCCATCAAGTGGTGGGAATATTGCTTTGGCTGTGTATTGCACCGTGCTCAGAGACAAAATTTCTTTCAGCCTTTGCTCATGAAATAAAGAAAAGAGAATGAAGCACAGAAAAAAATGCTTCACTGTAATGTAACATAACAGGCCAGGCAAGGAATCAACAGATTCTTGTTTGTTGGGTTTTTTTGGGAGTACTTTGACAAATTGAGTCATTTGGCACAACTTTTTCCCTTATTAGATCATTATTTAACTGGGATAGAAAACAGACTATAGAATAATGACTTTTTATTATTTTTTAAAAAGGAAGACAGGCTAAGTCAAGCTGAGGCTGATAGACATGTGTCCAGTGATGTTCACGAACAGTATGTGGGTTTTGCTGCTCTGAATAAATATGAAAAATTTTAATAGTCTAGGGAAGCTCTACTTGAATATAATTATGTACAAAGGACTGTTACACATAAAACATACTAATAGCCATTGATTAGGATGCCAAGATTGCTACTTCAAAAAGAAAAGAAAATGCAAATTTTTGCACAACAATTTTAACTACTCTAAACCCAAATAGTCTCATTATAAAGGAGTGTAGCTCAAACTTACACAGCGATTGTTTCCATAGTTTGAGGAGATTTCAGTTCACCCATAAAACATCCCACAGCTAGAAAGACCAAAAGTGACTGGGATCGAATTTAGAAAATAATTATTTTCAGCATAAAAAGTATTCATCATGCAAATTTCAAATACATAATGATGCTGCATGGGGGGTTGAGAATCAAATTAATATTTGCAAAGGGATGAATACATCTTCCTTCTGGTTAAATCTGTGCTTTGCAATACCAGTCATGAAACACGGCAGTGGGGAGATAAGCGGCAGTAGCAGTACTTGTACACCTCTGGTGTACAAATTTCTTGACCTTTCTCTAGCCTGTTTCTCTGATCAGAGCATCTCAAGCAATATAACTCCAACAATATACACAAATTAATCTGGTTATGCTCCATTCCTACCCTTTTTCAGTTTCCTGAGTTTACATAACTACGTATTTGAGAAGACAGCTTCAGAAGCAACATGAAATTCAGCACAAGTTTCACAAAGCTTTCCAGAACTGTGACTTTGTTAATAATAAACACAAAACACAGGTTTCTCTACAAATATGCTTTAGCTTTCTCTTGCAAATAGCAGCTGTGGCTTTGAAGGAACATTGTTTTCATTTGAATGCACACCTGTTAAAGAAGCAATAAAAGCACTGGAAGCAGAAGTCAACAAATGCGTTACAGTGTTCAAGGTTTTTGGTTTCAACTCAAATTGCATACTAGAAAGTAGCCTGCCAAAATCAGACCACAGAAATAAAAATAACACTTTTCCTTCTTAAATGTAAACACAGACTCTGACATTTGTTAGAGCAAAACTCTTTACAGCAGAAAGCGACAAGAACATCACATCACTGATGATGGAACAACACAAGTTGCAAGCCTCCTGTTTAAACAAAACCAGCTGCATCCTTAAGATGTGCTTGTCAGCTGGATGAATTTTCCATCACCTTCTTGTATTTATTTTTTAAATTCACTTTCATCAATTGAGCACTTTTAAGAGTCTGCTTATCAATTAGCAAACATACTTGAGTCTTCCATTCAGAGGTCTAATGGCAGGAGCTGGACAAGTTAACGTATCATTAAACGTTTTACAGCAGGTGTTAAAGCCAAAGGCTGAAATCCAATTATCTCATGCAAAGGGACTCTTACCATTGTTTTTAAGAGTTGGGATTTCACCCACGGAGCTGATGTCTTGAATCATAAGGTGAAAGCAGAAGGCACTGCTGTGATACTGACTACCATAAATAGAAGCCCAAAACTAGCAGCTCTTTGCTTAAGAATGTGTTAGGTGAGATCAAGATCAGAAAAATTAAATGTAGGTTATTAATTTGCAGATGAGATCCAATATAAGTAAATAATGCTCATGGAAAATGTTTGATTCCTATCATCTCAAGATCATGAGCCTCCAAACTACACATGGAAAGCAAGCTACAAAATAGCTTCTAATTGCAGTAAAAGGCTGTCAAGGAGAGAGGCAATAGCCTCATCACTTCATTGACATTGATATGTGTCCCACTCATTTCCCTAACCAAGCAGTCATGATCTTCTACATCTCATGGTTCTTTTTAGGTGTGAGAAGAGGTAATCTTTTATTTAAGCCAAGTGGTATAACTGAAAAGAATATAAGTTATCAGGCATATCATCTCTAGTTCAGCTATTTTGCAGCTGTAAGCATCTGGAGGCCAGCGAAGAGCTACCTTCTCTACAAAAGTACAAAGATGCTGGCACTGCAGTTTCTCTACAAGAGAGATGTGGGTGAGGAATGCACCAGAGCACAGCAGCCTTGGAGCACAAGCAGTGGCAGACTCCCAGCTGGAGGACAAGCTCTGAAGCTTCCTCAGGGCTATTGTGATGTGCCAGACACATTATTCCGTTTTCTTTCCATTTCAGAGAGCTATATTGTTTTCCCTGGTACTCACTTTCCTATTGTTAATCTCCTCTAGCCCCCAGCATGCTTTTCAAATTACAATGATAAGAGCAATGTGCATGAAGTGACTGATGTTAAACATTGTCATCTGTCTCCACTAAAACCTCTTGGTTATTCAGCATAACAGCTGGCAAGAAAACAGATTACTTCCTTTATACACTTCAGCAAATTTGATCTATTATCAATTATTTATGCCCACTTTTGGTTAGAGATGTAAGAGACAGCCCATTTCTCATTTTCCACACTGAGGCTCTCAGGGCTGGATTCAATTACAGCTAAATTATGAGATAAGGTTAGGGATAAACGTTGCCACCCTCTGACAATCCTCACAGACTCTAGTGGGGCTGAATGTCTGCTCTGCGACACAGGAACAGGGCCAACCTTCACTTCAGCCTAGCTCCCTCATGATGAGGACTCCCTTGGGGCCACCACTGTGTGGAATAACTGTCACACCCACACAGGATCACAAGGGATCCCTTGATTCTGCCCGTACTGTCAGCAACACCAGTAAACACTACAGGCTTCTCCTGAAGAGGGAAAATGCTCCAGGAAAGAGCTGTTTCACAGAAGCATGTGAGGTGGTCAGAAATTTGTGCTCTCTCAATAAAAATTTCAAAGCCTTGGCTGAAAGATAAGTGCACATTTGAAATATGCATTGCAAATTGCCATATTCCTGTTTCTAATACAATGGCTGGGGAGAACTCATCTCAGGCACATCCTGTTCTCCCTCCTGAGAAGCATACCCAAGATGCTCCGAAGGGTAGAAGTCTGCTCCTCGTGAATGTGAAAGAGCCCAAAACACATCGTGGGCTAGCACGAAAGGAAGTTCTGGAGGGTAAGGAGAACATGAAGATATGGATTAGGGCTTTTTAGTAGGGCTTTTATGGCACATTGCCCTAGAGCAGACAGGTGCAACACTGCGTATGGATAACAAACACACTCCGGGAAAAGTCCCCATGAGCCATCAATAGATGAAACGCAGAATGAGTTTATGCCCAGGTATTGCCCTACGAAAAGAAACGAGAGGTGTCTGTGCAGCGGCTGCCCCCGCCCCAAGGTCCCCGCCACAGCCACTAGAGGTCAACACGATCCCGCGCTTGGGAGCGCCCCAGGCCCGCCGGACACGGCCCTCGGTCACAGCCCGGGCTTCGGGGCCGCGGGGCCGGGACGGGAGCGGCTCTGCCGGGCTCCGCGGCGCTCAGGCTCCGCCTGGAAAGCTGCGGGCACCTGCACAGGAGCGTGCTGCTGCAGCCTGGACCTGCTGCACAGCCCCCCGGGATGCACACGGGGGCACAGGGGTGCACAGGGGGGGCACAGGGATGCACAGGGATGTACAGGGGGTGCACAGGGGGTGCACAGAGGGGCACAGGGGGGCACAGAGGATGCACACGCATTCGGAGAATGAGCAGGGAAACACCACGTGGTGCTCGGAAGGAGGTGAGGGCTATCGATGCTCTTCTGAGCTGCGGGTGATCATCTGCTGCAACCCTGAAATACAAGCTCAGGAAACACAGATCTCCTTTTACACAGAACCAAATATAACAAATATACCTCTCACATATTCATGTCCTCCATGATTTCCAGAGGAAATGACCAGTACTTAATTCAGTTCAGGCACGTAATGTATTTTATCTGTCCAGGAGCTGGTATAACCATGCAGCACTTTGGATTCTGACAAATCAGCGCGTATAAAAGTCATATACATTCAATGGAAGACAACTCTCCATCCATTCAACAACCTCTAAATCACCATTTTTTCCCCCCACAAAGCAAAACCAAACACAGTTGATCATTGTCATGAAACTTTCACTTTCCCAATTTTACTGCTGCAACTTGATAATTTCTTCCCTAATTCCATGTTTGCTTTTCATAATGTGTTACTAAAGTTCCCATTTTTACCAGTGTGTTTTTCCAACACAGAAACATTGGTAACATTTTCCTTTGTGTCAAACAGTATTTATGTGTACACTGAATTCTCCCATCCCAGTTAGTTGTCATAGTCTTATGCAGTCCTTGGCAATGTTCAGACCCATTTTACCTTCCTCACTTTGCTCTCCCTGTGAGAGGAATGCCCTCAGTCTATCACTGTATCAGGGGAGGGAACCAAACGTTTGGTATGTTTTAGCAAAAGATAAATATGGGAAGAACTCATGGGGAGTTTACCCACACATTTATATTCTTTCCACCTCCAGAAAAAAATAATTCTTCAACAGGTTTTTCTCAAATAAGCTGGTTTCATAGTTCAGGCAACAGCAGATTCAAGCTACTGCTGACTTCTGGAAGTTTCCATATTAAAGGAAAAATACTTTTATAAGCCTTTTAATGTTTTCTCCTTATTGGCATGCCAGCATTGTAGACGAAATCCCATCTGAATTGTGGCTTATTGTAGAATGTAAATTGGGACCTATGGTTATACTAATAGATTTTCAAGGTCTTTTTATTACAGTGTTCCATTTTCCTGGGGTAATTACATATATCTATTAAATCTTGCAAAGTGCTTTATAGCTTTAGTAACTCGCAACTCACAATGCCTTCAAAAATCAGAATCCATATACAATTTTTTAAGTCTGGAAATGTAGGCCAGTTAATTATTCGGAATTTCCTAAGGAGTCTTGGTATTCTGTACCTATTTGTGATTACAAATATTAAATTATTCTATTGATCTGTAAAACATATCCTTTTGATTGTTTTGTTTTGTTTTGTTTTACTATTTTGCAAGGCCTTTGGGCAGCAGGATGGGTGGGCACCTCAGCAGGAGGAGTGCTGGGCTCCCTATTTCATCACTGCACTCCTTGGCACTTTTACAAAGTAAGATCTAGAAAGGAATCCTGGGCTGCAATCCAGGGAGGGGGGTCTAGGGAATTGTGGAGGGGGCAATTCCCCAGGAGTGTGTTCCTATCCACCCAGTATCCTCCTGTTGTGCTGTCCAGTCCCGTGCTGGGCACACCAGCACTGCGAAAGACAGTGAAAATAATGAATGCAATTGCAGCTAACAAGAAGAGTCACAGGGCATGGAACAAGGAAGATGGTTTTTCAGATGAGTCCAGGGTTCACATGTACTTCAGGCATGGGTTTAGCTACTATAAAGAGCTGGAAAAGTCCTCTCAGACCTCATGAATCATTCTCAGCTAACGAGAGCACATTGTGGTTCGGCTATCAAATAAACATGCGTTATCTGCTCTTAGCCCTGGCGGACGTGACTGCGGGGCTGAAACCAATCAGCAGAGCCTCCGGCTGCTTGGATATGCAGGTAGGGATTAAGTTTCACTTTGCTGTTTTGCTGTTGTGTGCACTGATTTATCTGGTAACCGAAAGACCTCAGGGAAGACAGTGCCAAAAGCACTGCTGAGTTCCTGTAAGGTTAAATTCATTCTTCTGCCAGTAAGATCTGAGTACTTTATATAAAGCAAACAAGGGCCTCACAAACCTCTCCAGGTTTCTCCCTGCTCGGGGTTTTCAGCCATTAGGTCCTCCAGGGAGGAGAAACCAGAATCCATTTTATCATATTTGGAAAAGAACCACCAAAACCCCATAGTGACGAAATTTCTTTTTTTTTTTTTTTTTCTTCCACTCCCCTGTTGGTTCATTTCTCTCTAAAGACAGCTACTGAAGACTTGGAGAAAGACATTTCAGGATGTTGTGGTTGTGAAAGACAGCAGTCAGTGTATCAGAATCCTAACACAGTCCTGGTAACATCTAGCATTCAAAAATGGGATGAAGAGTTTCTGCAAAGATCCTCTAAACCAGACGAAATTCCCTCTGACGCCACAAAGACTGCTGCTTAGATAAAGGCTGATGTCTCACTCATTGGAAGGGAAAGCACATCGGTGAGCAAATTTCATCCCCTCAGAAATATAACTTTAGCTGTGATACTTGGAAATATTAATTAGATGTGTGGCCTTTGTTTGTGTATAATTTTAGCAAATCTTCACATTTTATATCTTCACACAAAACAGGAGATTTTATGCAGAACTTTTCAGGTTCACATGTAAACTTGGTGGAAACTCTCCTAAATCAATAAGTATTTTCCAACACTGCTGTATTCATGTAACGTTAAATAAATCAACACGCATAATCTAAATGCAACTATCCTGGCCTGTAGGTGGACAGACAAAATCAGCCAGCCCAATGATTTGCTGGGGAAAACCAAAGAAATTAGTATGGTGTTCATTCTAATACATCAAATATTACACAGGGAAAGGTTGTCCTCTCTTTTAGAATGTAAATACAATTTTTGATGTATGGAACTGTAACCAAGCAATACTCTATCGCTCATTATCAAGTTCTAAAAACATATTGAAGAGACTACCTTCCACTTGTAATTCACCTACAGAGAAACAAGTGCCCCTAGACACTGGAGGTTGATTTGTGATAACATGTAGCATTTGTTATCTTCGTGAAGTGTAGGATTTGGATGTCTTGCATTCCATCACCACCAAACCCTCCAGGATCCAGGGATCTGTCCTGGATCAGCCTTTCTGCTCAACCTGTGCTTGCAGTTTCATGGGCAGCAGTGTTTGGTCACAGCTGAGACAGAAGCCTGTCCCTCTTATTTGCATTTCTCCTTTCTCCTGTTCCCTCTTGCTGAGATCTGCCAGGTGCCAGCTTCAGCAGCCAATTGAATTTCTCACAGCATAAAACCAGTGAGGCTTTCAGATCACTCATTAAATCAGCTTCTATGTGGGTCCAGTGAGCATCAAAGGAGCCTGAGGCAAAGCAGTGAGGGACATGGAGTGGAGCAGGTGAAGATGGCAGAGAGGATGAGAGACACAAACACCTCTACCACAGGATCTTCAGTGACATGTGGAGCCATATCTTTTATCACCCCTGCTCTTCTATGGTCTTCTGCCCTGCTGAACCAACTGACAGTACCAGAACCTCTCTGCCAGCCTAAAGGGAAAGAGCATACATAGAGGAAACTCTTTTCCCTGGGGTGGGGGGGCCAGGAAAGACACAGGACTGGAAGCTGAAGTATATTTGTAAGCTACTTATGGCTTTATTATAATATTCCCAAATACTTCACCTATTAGTTTAGGTTTAGGGCCAAAGTTTTGGCATTCAAGGGCAGGATGAAAGCAGGAAATGTCTTCATGCTGTTTCAGTCATTATGTGTCTGCCTGTGAGTTCACCAACCAATTTGGTTGTGTGAAAGGCTAACAGACTTCCACTTAAAACTTCTCATAGCCTCTTATAAATGGCACAAAATGGCTAGCGAGCTGCTCTACTATGAAAAATGCTTTTTACACAACCACAGCTCTCTCACCTTGTGCTCAGCTTATCCTGGCCAGCTGCTGTCCTACAACCTTCGGAGACTGCACATGGAGCAACCATCATCTTCCACTATGCATTTGTTTGTAGGGCTCAGGCTGGGCCATCAACATGAAAGAAACACGTCATAACAACTACCCATACGGGCTGCAGACTGCACACTTATCTCAGACTATTGTAAAAACCAAACATGCTAGAAAAAGGTAACTTTAGGTACACAGGCATTTTGGGGGAGTAAGGATGAAACAACCAGTGTTTCCATTTTTAATTCTTACACTGGCAGTCGTTTTCCCAGCCATCTTTCAAAAAGTTAAGCCAGACAAGTTGTGCCACTGCAGAGGTTTGCTTATTGATTGATAGTACTGTTGCAATAAACCCCAAGGAGTGCTCAGGGAAACAAATCAGGCTGGTGGTGGTGGATCTCTGTGACACGTGAGAGCCTTGTACTAGTCTGAAAGCCAACCAGTGGGAGATCTCAAGTCAGAATTACAATTTAACAAGAAAATAAGTAAAAGTATAAATAATACAGAAACAGTGGCTTAAACTGACAGAGTCAGGATACGACCTGGCACCCTGTTGGTCAGAGTGGTGGCAGCAGTCTGATCAAATGGTGGCTGCAGTCCTGTTGGAGTGATGGATGTGATTCTGTTGAAGCAGTGATTCTATAGTAAAGTCTGGTCCTTTTCTGGAGGTGCAGTGGTGACCATGCAGCTCCTTTCTTCTGGTAATCCAGTGGGTAGTGCTCTCCTGGTGTTCCAAATCTCAGATTATATCCAGGTAGGAATGCTTGGTTCCTCCCCCTGGGTGGGGCATCTCATAATGGGATGATGTAACTCTATGAGTCATGCAGGGAGACTTGATGGCCCATTAACAGAAGATAGTTCCCTGGAGGGAATTATCAGGGATGAGTCATGGGAGGGATAAAGAACACTGCCCCATCCAGTTTATGAAGATGGTAATAGAATACACACTGTTGGTTACATCTTACATTGTAACCAAAGACCTAACCTGCAGCAGTTGTAGTCTCTCCTACCTGGCAGGAAGGCCAGCATTCCACATGCAACCCATGGATTAGGCAGCTTGCAGGCTGCTAATCCTTTTGTTTACAAAAACAGCATTAAAATCTCACAATCCTGTGCCCGTGTCTCTGGAGATACACATAGATAAATATAATTTGAACTTAGAAATTTCTGTCTGTCAAGCCCTGGACATTCAGGTAAAAACATTGTGCTAAGATGTTTAATGCTTCATGTGCTTTCAGTAGGGTGATGTATATAGCTTTAGCAAGAACATCCCTGGATGATGAAGCAAACGAAAACGTTCACATTAAAAAATAACAAAGGGAAGCTATTCTTGGAGCCATTTGGGCCACCAGATTCTTCCTAAATAGTGCAGAAATATCAGCTATGAATAATTAATATCTGGAGTGGTTCTCACTGAGGAAAATGAAGCAGCTTAGCTGGTCCTCCAGTAGTCATTCCCGCTAGAGGCGAGAATCAACTTTTGTATTGCTTTTTATCGGGATTCTTCAGCCTTGGACACAGCAGCAGTAACAAAACACTGCTCACCTTGGAAGTCAGGGTGAGAACTAGAATTCAATTTCATGTTTCAAACTTGTATCTCCATTCAAGACCTCCTTCCTCACAAAATTTTAGCAAGGATTTCAAAATTTGAGAAGCAATTTCCAGGTAAGCCTGAAACTACAAAGCCATCATAGTAACAGCACAGCAGAGCTCTGAAGTCAAATGTTGGATTCAGATACACAACTCGTTCACACAAGGTAAACAAACTGTGATAAAGCCTTAGCACTCTGCAGCTACACAGCAGTTTGAGGACTTGAAGCAAGTGATTCCTAAAATCACTTACACATTATAAAGACATAGGATGGCAAAAAGAAATGGACACAGTGCAGGTTTTTTAATGTACCACATAAAAGGGGCATATAAAAAGGAGGGAGATGCACTCTTCATATGGGCAGATTGTGACAGGAC
The DNA here is from genome assembly GCA_013400675.1 of Oxylabes madagascariensis. Lineage (NCBI taxonomy): Eukaryota > Metazoa > Chordata > Aves > Passeriformes > Timaliidae > Oxylabes > Oxylabes madagascariensis. Next base: position 29,165 of record VYZR01008426.1, read on the forward strand.
AAGAGGCAGTGGTTTTAAAGTGAAGAAGGACAGGTTTAGATAGAGTTTAGGAGGAATTTCTTTACTGTGAGAGTGGTGAGGCACTGGAACAGGTTGCCCAGAGAAGTTTTGGATGCTCCATCCTTGGAAGTGTTCTAAGACAGGTCAAATGGGGCTCTGATCAACCTGAGCTAGGGAATGGAATCCCTGCCTATGGAAGGGGGTAAGGAACTAGATGATTTTAAAGCTCCCTTTCAACCCAACCTATTCTGTGCTTCTGTGATTCTATAAAGGTGAGGTTTATGGTCCAATCTAGGCAAAAGGGGATAAGTTTGGTGGATGCTCTCACCTGAAAGGAGATTCCCTTAAGGTACCTCAAGGGTATCTCAGGAAAGTTAGCAGTTCTTGTCAGCAAAGCAGGTCTAGGTGAGCCCTGTCAGCCCTATTCTCATGTTCTCACTGCTCCAGCACTTTCAAGCAGAATCTTGTTCTGCAGGACTTCAGATAGTTGTTGACCTGCAGGTACTTATGGGCTTTGCAGTAGCTGAGGTTCCTCATGAACCAGGAAATCCTGAGAGAGTACGAATTTTCTATCCCAGCAGGATGAAAAGGCAAAACCTATTCAGGTTGAGGAATAAAGTAAGTAGATTCCCAGATTTTGTGTATCCCTTATCTCTTCAGGGAGACAAAAGCTGCTCAAATCCTCAAGGCTTTGTTTTTTAAAACACAATCTCATGCGACTTTGGGTGCAGGTCAGGACACGAACTCCAGCTCAGCTAAGTCTATTCAGCCCAAGGGATAGTTCAAATAGCAGGACACATGTCCTGGAAAGAACAGGGCTAGAACCCGGAAAATAACTTCACCGATGACTAAAGCCTTCAGGCAAAACAAATGACCTTTGTCCTTTGGAACCCATACAAAAAAATAAATCTTGCTCCCCATTAGTGACATATAAAAAATAAACTAAAGAATACTAATGACCCTTTGTGATTTTTTGTATTTTTTTTTTTTTTCAGAATATTATTTCCGGCATATCTCAGAACAATGGAAATAATGGTCAGAAACTGAGGGCTGATCAGAGAATGAAACACTTTCCTCCTCTGCTGCTTTTGAAACTAATTTAGGTCTCTTTTATACAGCTGAGACTTACTAGAACTGTAAATAAGAGCAAGTGTAAGAAATGAGTCATATCAAAATCCCCAATCTGATTGACTGTGAGTAGTCCACTTACTCGACCAGCTTAACACATTATTATTTTTAACAGGGCTGGCAGGGACAAGTGCTGGACTCTGTTAGGATTTGCCATGTTTACATTGATAAAACCCCTCTAGCTGAGTCTAAGACTTGGAACGCCTTGGTTGTTGCCAGTAGTGCTGTCAGTCCAAGCTTGCCTGAACCCCAGCTTAGACAGCAGCCATAAAGAGGATCCTGGAGCAATCTGGGGTGTGAGGAGGCAGCCAGGGAGCAGGGCTCTGCTTGCTCTAAATACACAATGTCAAGCTCATCTCCATCTACATGGGAAACCACAAAGCTTCCAGACTCATGGATGTAACAGAGGCATCTGGTCTCACTTTCACCACAACCTGCCCCAAAAGTGCTCCCCTGCCAGCTGGGGTCAGTGACAAGGACATGTGTAATTGCCCACACCATTACCCACTGAGCAGGGCTGAGAGGGGAGCACAGCACTGTTCAGTAACACCACTTATCCTGGCCTGAGCACTCAAGGAGCAAGGCCAGAGGAGACACCACACATCCTAATCCCCTCACTGACTCCAGGAACAACCCCTCACCTGAACCCAGAGCCCCAGAGGAAATACAAGGGCTGTGGCACTCTCAGCTGCAGGAAGGTGTGCTACCAGAGCAAGGTCATCAGAATTAAAGCACCCTGTATTAGCCAGAACACACATGTGTGTCTTGCCACTCCAATGGTTTTAAGCCCTCACAATTTCAAGACAACATGACAAATTTGCACTTAGGAGCCCTTCTTTAAAGGATTCAAACCATGGCCCAGGGAAAACGGTGAAAAGGTGGTCACGTCACACAGGATGGAAGTACTTGCCCATGATACAGTCAGTTAGACTAAATTAGGCTACTGCACTGTGCTGGTGCTTGACAAGAAGCAAAGAAAATTGTTCAGGCAGTCCCAATAGGAACTCAATTAATTATTAATAGGGACTTGTTATAGCTGACATCTTCTACATTAGAAGAAATCCCAGTGGTTTAGTGTGTGGGTGAGACATTCTCTTCTGGTTAAATGAGCCAATTTGGCCAATAAACTTTGGCAACTTTTCTTAGTTGGCTATAAGAAAGGAGAAAATTAAGAGTCAGATGTCAGGAGAAAAATCAGGCTATTTGAACTACTGACCTCATGACAAAAAGTCTAGACTTTTATTGTCTCCAATGCTTAAAGTTTACTAAGCCAATAAATGTAATCTGATATCTGAAAAGAAAAAGCAGCAATCCTTGACAGCTTCTGGAAGAGTTCTAAGTGAGTGTCTCCATTTTCTTTCTTTTCTTTCTCTTGCTTTGGGATTTCAAAAGAGGGAGGATGACTTACTTGCTAGAACATATATTTTTCTCTAGCTTTTCCTCCATTTCCATGAACCTATTTGGAACTTGGATAAAGATGAGCATCCTTATTCACAGACAATGGTGAATTGGGTAGACTGATTTCTGGCATGGTAACAGTTGCCAGTCACAAATATTCAGATGGCTTGTTTTTACGAAAACCTCTACAGATTCAAAAATTTTCATGTATTGTAACCTGGGAAACTATTCGGAGAAAATTGGCAGCTAGAAGTCATCATAATTTTTTCTCCTCTATACAGAGTTTCGATGACTCCCATGAGAAGTGGAAATAATAACTCAGGGAACAAGAAGTGAGAGACCACCACAGGAAATTAACAGTTATTTCTCAAAGCAGGAAGACACAGCCACAAAGCCTTTGGGCAGCAAAGGTACAGACACACCCAGCAAACAAGGGGATGAGATCAGGAAAATGTGCTAAATGGGAACAGAGTTAAAAGATACCAGAGCTAAAAGAGTTCATAACCAGTGACTGAGCAAGCTGCACCTGCTCCTGGACAAGGTGGATATTGAAAGATGAAACAAATACCTGCACAAGCAGGTATTTGCACACAGGTGACCAAATTTTCAAATGTTCTACCCCACTAAAGGGCTCCAAGCTTTGTTCCGCAGACACTGTCTCACAACTGGAGCCAAGAATATAAAACAGGCCATGCCTGAGAGAACAGATTGCTATTTTAGGACAAAGTTTGTCTTCACATGGAGAATCCTTGCTATTCAAAAGCCCTCTAAGGAACAAACGTAACTAAGGGCATAGTTAGCTGGGAACAGCTACCTGGGGATGTTCAATGTGCAGCAAACATTCTCTGTCAGCTGCTCTTGTGAATGATTACTCCTCTGAAGGGATGAGCTTCTCACTTTTACAAAATGCCACATTCAGCTTCCCTAGTCAAATTTTAAGTCTTTACTCCAACCTGTGAACTGGGCACAGTTCCTGCACCTGCAATCAGCCACAGGCAGCCTTGGCTTGGAGAAGTGTGCAGGGCTGTGCTTTCTTTTTTGCTGTCTTCTCCAAGTATCACACTTAAGCCTTTCTTCAAGGCTAGGATAACCACACTTTTGCAGTTTCTTAACGCTGAGGTTAGCTCGGGGCAGCTGGCAGGCCTAACAATCACCTTTGTTGGATAGATCTGTGACCCTTAAGGATTTCTTTTAATTACAAATATAATCCCTCAGCATTGCATGGGCAATTAGTTCAGCTTCCCAGAATCTAGAAGTCTAGAGGAAGGAGATTCCAAAAGCATGTTTTCTTTGTAGACATAGTTGAAAATGTCTCTGAGAAATAATCAGGTTTTTCCTCAAATACTGAAGCTCTGAATGATATCTGAATGCCGCAAATATTGGCATGCTGCCTACTGCTTCCAATTAGCTTCTAATTACACAGTGTTATGTATGGAATATAATGCAAGAGGCAAATTTGTCCATTAATATGATTGTGGTGAGACCACAGAGAATGTGTCTGTATGAGCTGCTGAACTGACTTGAGAGTGATTGATTGTCTTCATTTCAGTTTTATTCCCAGTTTACAGTGTTGCTTCGTTTGGGGCTTGGAATTTAATAAGATTTGCATCTAGAATATTAGAGTTGAAAGCTTTCATAGCATCTGGATTTCCTGGAATTAGGAATTTTAAATAAAATATGAGGAGAGGAAGGAAGCCAAGGAAGACCCCAAAGATTCAATGCTAGATTTGGGCTGTTTTGAAGAATTCTGAGAAAGATGTGTGGAAGTTCACAGTGCAGACAGATACAGTGCTTACTAGAAAAAACATACCTTCCCCAAGCTCATGGATTCTTCAAGGAGTGAGAATACAAGAACAAAATGAAGGAGTTAATGACATATTTTTAAGCAGGAAGAAAGCTTTGGGAGGAGTAACTGACAAGCAACCTTCCGCTGCCATTATGTTGGTTTCCTATGGGAATTAAGGAAAGAGAAGATGCAATCCAGGGGCGAAGTCACAAGATCAAGTCTCTATATTTTAACCAGTCTTCACGTTCAGTGGTATCAGGGTTTTATGGCTGCTTATTCCTAGTCCTAGGTCATTGCACACAGGGGGAACAGCAGAAATGCTCTAAGTCCCTGGTGAGGGGTGATGCAACCTGGGAGAGGCAAAGTAGGGATATTCCTGTATGATTCTCCTTGCAGTGCAGGTGCTGGCAGCAGGGGCAGCTCCCTGCCCCTGCACAGCTCCCTGCACAGCACACGGCTGACAGATGTGCTCTCCAGCACGGACATTTGGGCAGAGACCCCAGCGAGGTGCCTGCAGGGCTGTCCCCGATACGATCTTACTTGAGACCAGTGTGTAATGAGCCTCGCGAAGGTGTATCAAGTTCTGAGGGTGCCCAACACTTCTCAGAATGGCTTAGAATAATTGTGAGATGGCTGATCAGGTGTGCTTTGAAAATCAAAAGGTTTTAATAAATTGGGAAAATAACAAATGATACAAAAAAAAAAAAAAAAATGGCAAAAGCTGAGCACACTGCAAGGGAGCCCTTCTGTACCTGCTAAGGCACCCCAAAAAATCTGGAGCCCTCTGTGCTCCTTCTTAAGTACTTAATGTTTTAGGAGGGCTTTTGGCTTGCTGCCCAATAGAAACAGCTACATTTCTGAGGAGCAGCTAGAAGGTCCAACAGGTGCTCCTGTCCTGGCACTGAGCCAATCACGGTGTGAATATCACAGAAGATTCCGGTCCTTTTTCCTTTTAAGTTCAGAAGTAAAGCAAACCTCTTTTCCTTAAATAGAATCATTTGTGTGTGGGAAATGCTCTGCAGCAGGCCCCAGCTGCACAGCCCCTGCATGCCTGCCCACAGCTGCCCAGTCAGAGCCTCAGCATCCACCGCGTTCTCCATGAGGACCTGGCGAGCCCGTGCTGGGATGGAGGTGGGGTGTCTCTGTTCCCTCACCTCACACCAGCAGCATCAGCTCCTCCGAGGGCCAGCACCGTGTGGCAGCTCTCTGACCTGGCCTGGCCAGCACAGGGGGAAACACGTCCCACGGGGCTGAGGGAAGTTGGGCCCGGGAGGAGAGATGCTGGCCCATTTTGTCAGTGCCTGCTTCACAGTCCTCACTGTGGGAAGGCTCCCCTAGCTGGTGTTAGGAAAATTAATTAGTTCTTTTACTTTATTCGAATAAAGGGAGAGGCCATGGGGCATTCCCCGGGGGTCTCTCAAACTTTTGGAGGACGCGGACTCGTTTTTATCCCAATTTCCCGGCCGCATTTCCCTCTCTCTTTCCCCATTGCCTGAGGTACTTGAGAGGTGCAGACTTCCCGGAATGCCTGAAGACCTAAGATTCCCCTTTTAATGTATAACCCCCCCTGATTTTTAATTCCTATGGGGTTTATGAGTTTTCCCCATTGTTTCTTTCATCTTTCAATATCCAGTTTCATTTATCAGCAAACCTGCAGTTTGTTTGTGAAGACAAATCTTCTTTTCCATTCATCAATCAGTAGAACCCTTCCTACTGTTTCTCCTATCTCTCAGTGCTAGTTTTATCTAGCAGCAGACCCACTGCTTGTTTGTAAAGACAAATCCTTTCATTCCTCTCACTGGGACATACTGGGGAGCAAGTATGCAGCACAAAGCATCCCCCAACCACCTCTGGGGCCACTGCCTGTGCCCCAGCTCCATCCTGCACCCTGCCCCTGCCGAGCTGGGGGTCAGGAAGTGACAACACCGTTTGCTGCCTGGGACAGCTTCTGCGAGGAAATGCACAAAATAGCTCTTAAATAGTGTTTTCTGCCAGAAAACTGTCTGCAGATGGCAAAGGTGAAGCAAAAAATGAAGTGGCTTTGTGGAAGTCACTGAAGAGGATCAGTCAGAAAATGATTCTGTGTGTTCAAGCCCTCTATCTATAGACACAGCAATCAAGTACTTAGGAGATTATGAATGGTAGGTGAGAAGGTGACATTTTTCTTTTGGAAAGAAAAACATATTTTTCCTTACCCATGCTGCCCTTCATAAAGTTATGCTGAGAAAGATCAATTCACTGAATTTCTCCTGCTGCTTTCTTTGAAAAAAGTTCAAATGCACAGAGATGTCTTGGATTTTTCCCCCCTCTTCACTAAGTACTATTGAGTCTATTGAAAAGACTGAAGCCTTTCTCAATATACTCCAGGTTCAGACAGTAATAGATTTTATTTGGAATTAAGTACTACCATTTTCACTTGGGTAAGTGAGCTTGGGGTGCTTGAGAGGTATTTACCTACCCCTTGTCTGCAGAGATCTAGTTTTATGTAGTCTAACTTTTATATTTGTTGCAGCTGTACATTTACATTCCTCTTGCTTGAGTTTCCCTTCCTACATTTTCCTCTCTCCTCTCAAGCAAAGCAAATACTTTCAAAGCAACATCTTGTGCAGCCTGTATTCCTGTAGCAGCAGGCAAGGTGAGGAAGTTTTGGGTTGGTTTTGTGTCATTCACAGGTCACTACTGATATACTCTGCAATTTATTATGACTGTAACACACTCACTGCAAGTCATGCTGTGACTGCAGTCGGGTCATGTCCCTGCAGGTCATTTACCTTCAGTACTAATATCAAAAGGTGCTTTGGGAAATCTTTCCCCAAAGTCCTTTTCCTTTGACTGCTGCTATTGCACTTGCACAGATGACTGATGTGACATTGCTGTCTGTGCTCCCTGTACCCTCACTTACCCTCTCTTATCCCCAGTAGCATTAGTTCTGATAGACTCTGACATGAAATAGGGACTGTGCTCAGGAGTTAATGAATCTGAGCGCCTTGCTAGAGATGCTTTCAAAGGAAGGCAGACATTCAGAGGAAGGAGAGAGCAATTACTCTGCAAGGACTGAGCACCCAGGGAGTGAAGGATCCCAGACACACAGGCCCTTCTGGCAATCTTGGGTAGCTCTGTGCAGCCCAGCTTACACAGCTGGGCCCCCTTTGTCATTATGAAAGGGTTTTTTTCCCTTGGTTGGTTGGCTGGTTGTTTTCCTTTCAGATCACTCAACAAACAGGAAGTGAAGAGGACATCAAACAAAAGGGCAGAGCTCCACACATTTCACCGCTCAGCTGGGAAACTCGGAGTTGGTCTTGCTGGGGGTGGGAGTTCCAGGGGTTGTAGCTCTGACTTGTTTCTTCTCAGCTCTTCTCTTTTATACTGTGGCTATGAAAGGACTTTTCATTTAACCAGCATGGGGAATCCTTTGTTTCAGCTGCCCCAAACCAGATGACTACTTAATTTAAAACATAAATGGAAAGAAAAGAAAGCAGAAGAGAGTTAATGAGAGAAATACAGCCTTCACTGCCTCTGTGGACCATGACAACAGGTAATTTTCAGAATACTGCTACCAGTGCAATTAGCTGAGATTTGCAGGAGCCCAAACCAACAGAAGAGTTTCTGCAATTTAGGATGGAGACCAGATTTCAGGATGTGTGTTCATCTTGGGTTACTTTTGAAAGGATATTTCTCAAACAAGCACCAGAAATCCACACAAGGCACTCATATTTCCTCTGCACCTCTCTAACTAACCCGACTTTCAGCAGTGAAGTTCAGGCAGACTTTGAAATCACCAAGAGGAAAGGACAGTGCTCACACAAACACCAGACCTACAAGAAGTGAGATGGGTCATAAACATCATGAAAAATCTATTCCCAGAAGATCTCAGCAGTCCCACAATTTCACATTGCTCCTTACATTTCAGGCACACAGCGTGGAATATGCGATATTGCTGATGAAAGGAGTTGATACAAGTCCTCCCTGTCTGTGGTGCCTCGAGCAGACAGGCATGTCCCTGGATGCTAACACTGGCAGTCCATGCTAGGAAATTGCTTTCCCTTCTCCAGTTCTGTTTTCATATTCTGAAACCAATGTAAGGTCACAAGCACATTTGTCAATGCAGGGAAAAACAGAGTGCATGGAAATATATTCTTACTTTTCACACTGGTTGCCATATCTTTTGAAGTAGCTTTAAACTTCAAGTTTGGGCAAGTGATTAAATAAACCAGTCCTATTACAAGCACACCATATTGGTCTATTAAATTAATAGATCTATACTTAACATTATTACTTAGTCATAAATATATATATTTGTATTTTAAACACATAAAGTATAATTCACCATGGCAGGAATGAACTAATGTTCATCACCATCAGAGTGAAAGGCAGAGCAGGGTGTGATGCCAGGCTTTAGTCTTCTCTTCTACCTGAACCTGCACTGCAGCGTGAGGAGCCAGGATTTGGTACAAGATTTTCTAAACTTCTGAGCAGTAGATATGGTAGCAGCATCTCACTGGAGAGGGCTGAGAACAGGGGCAAACATGAGCCCAGAGTAACTACAGGACAACATCACAGCAGGTAGGCAACAGAGAGTATCCTCAGCCTTACCTGTGCTTATTAACAACACCAGAAAACTTCAAGGGTGCTTTTAGAAGGCCTGGTACACCCCAGGCTGCAATGCTGGCGCTTCCTTGGGTGTGCTCAACTCTCACTTCTCGGAACACATGCTGGCTTTACAACCCAGCTTCAGGTGAGGGTGGCCAAGGCACCTGGTGTGAGCAAAAGCAGACTTTGCCTCACTGGATAAGATGTATAGCCTCTGTAGCACAAGAACACAACAAAGATTTCTGAAAAGCCTTTGTCATGCTGCTCCATCTTCATGGCAACGTGGCTGGAGCCATACCGAGGCAGCCTTTCCTTACAATCCAAGATGTGTTCCAGGCTAGTTACCAATGTCAGAGCTCCCTTGCATTTATGACATCTTTGAGGGATTCTGCAGCACTCAGACTAGTAATGAGGGGAACTGGGAACAGAAAAATGAGAAAAATCTGAGAAATAGATCCCCAGTTAATGTTTGTTGTAGACTTGAGGAGCCATAATATATGCTACAGAAAGCACTGAAGTTAGACATCACAGTGCTGACCTCCCCAGTAAATGATATGTAATACTTGATGCCTTAAAGATCAATAATCTAAGCTTACAGATCTATATCATTATGAATTATTTTTTACAACATTTTGATTAAGCAGTCAGATCTGTCATCAGCATATATGATGGACAAAATCACACCATAACACAGCATTCCTGCATGTGAATGGTATTTGCCTTCAATGTAGCCAAGCCTGAACCTGAGCTTTGATTTCTCTCTGTGGTAATGCAGTTTTAGGTTTGAATCTGATGAAGATTTCAAGTGAGAAACCCTCTTAAAATCAGTGGAGTTACTTAACTCAGTGGAGAAGGATGATTAATTTGCTGAAACAGTATGGATGGCAGGACTGTGGGACACCCTCTGTGAACGTCGCCATCTCCCCTGTTTTCCATTCACTGGTTCAATGTCAAGTGGAACAATTATAAGAATCTAAAGGAAAATGAGGCCAACCCTCCAGTATGAGCCCTTGCTGGTATAAGTGAACTAATTAGGCATAACTGACATTTCTTTGGCAGACAAAGCCCAAGAGTACAGAATTTCCAAGTCTTTCTGCTGGTCTGGCTTATTTCACTCAACAGAACTGGTGAACTTTAATAGCAAATGCACTTTTCCTTCAGTAAAAGATGGGTCTACACAAGGACTGTTTTGTTAGCATAGCTATGCTGGCAAACCTCTTTAGCAGAGACTGATCCCAACAGAACTTAGATGAAGGCCAAAGTTCAGATTCATAAACCAGAAACCACTGGGTACCAGCTGAGACCTAGTAGCTGCCTCTGAGCACGTTTTTGACCTAAGACAACATTTTAAACATCTTTTACTGTGGCTTAAATTGGCTTGTATTTCTGTGAACTAAGTAAATGTTCACAGGTAACCTACTGCATTGTAGCTTGTTGAACCAAAGTGAAGTGGCCCAAGCACCTGTGGAGCAGTCAGGGGAAGGGAACGCTGATCTTCCCTCTTCTCAAACCTGGCACAGAAACAAAAAAACTCAAAGTTCTGACACGTTCTGACACTGACTGAAGTACAAGTTCCATTTTCCATCACTCCAGGGTCCACCACTCACTAAATCTTCAGACCAAGAGGGTTTTGCTTTTTGTTAGGGGTTTTAAGCCAAAGCTCTTGGGGCCTACATTTTTCTGATTTGTTCTGCCAGATCTGATTGTAACTCTCAAATGACAGAGTCTGAGTATTCCCCAATGTTTATATCTAACCAAGCAGACTGAAGACAATCAATAAAGCAGAGATCATCTCAATAAAAGTTTGTATACATTTCATTAAGTCACTTAAGTGCATGTGTAAGTAACTGCATGAACTGCTTCCAAGTGGAGCACTGTGAAACTCCATAGCAACACTAATGACATCAGGGAAAAGAATGAGCCTTTGAAAACATAGAAAGCTGGAGAGGTCATGGCTTTCAGCCACACTTGATCCCTCAACATTCAGCATAAAACATACTGTTCATTCCCCCAGCTGGTGAAGAGCTGAACACGGAGACAGGGGTGATGCTTTCCTCCACACTGATGCCATTTTTAAACACACAATTGCTTGGGCTCTTCATCTGTGGTAACTCTTGGAAAAATCCTGGGCAAGGCCTTGGCTGGCTGCTTTTAGAAGCAGTGATTAGGACAGCCAGTAACAATGGTCAAAGAAAATGCAGTATGTGATGTTGGAAACAAATTCCTATTCTAGAGAAGCACTCTGTGCAAAAACCCTCTTCATACAACAGCACCAATTATTTCACAGTTTAGAGCCACAGTTTTGAACTTTAGTGGGGAAAAAAACCCTGATACATCTTTAATTTTGTCCTGGCTCTTGTCAACTTCACATCTGTAGCACGAGCACCTTCTGCCCTTTATGGTGCAGGTATCACCTCACAGCTGTGTGCAAGCTCCGGCTGGGTCCAGATGTGAAGAGCAATTGAGAGGATGTGTATCCTCAGGCTGAAGCAGGGCCCAAGCTCCCTGGCAGCCCGAGGCTGTTTGCTCTTGTGTGGACACAAGAAGAAGGATGTGCATAGCCCAGCTTTCCCTGCTCAGCCTGAGCTGCAGGTGTGCTTGGCAGGCCCTTGGGTGGCTGGCTTGCAGGGAAGATGAGTGTCAGCACTGCAACACCCAGGGAAGCACAGAGGATTGAAGTGTCACTGCTGTGGGCTTGGGGTGACAAACCCAGTGTTCACAGCATGGCTGCCTGGAAGGGATGGAGTCTACACAACAGGGGCTGTGCTTCAGCCAGCTCAGAAAAGGAAAGAATAACTCAGCCAGAAAACACTCTGAAAAATCCTTCAGACATTTGAAACAGTGCTTATTATTTTTAATATCTGCATTTCAGATTTTCCTGGGGTTATTGTTATTGTTATTCCTATCCTTTAACAAGTAGAAGGAGACATGGAAGAGCTAAGATATTTCCTGATCTATTTTGTTAGTCTTTAGATAAATAAACCTGCAAACGTTTCAAAAGATGCTCTGAGTTTTGTTTCCAATACACATGACCCACGTCATTTCCTCTCAGAAATATGCTTGTGGGAATGCTCAACCAGTTCTCCTGTTGACATCCATAATAGTCAACTTCTGATTTCAAATTAAAGTAGCCAATCACCAGCACTTCTGCACATAACTGGGCCTCATTGGCATGTGGGGGATACTTCTGTCAGTATTCTAAATTCATACACTTGTCTTCTGCAGGTTGTGATACTTTTCCTGCTCCACTGGTGCCCCTTACAAACATTGTTTTGCCCTGATGTAGAACTTTGTCAGTAAAATCCCAGAGTACAGACTGAGTTGTGTTGGCAAAAGAGTTTTTCTGGTGGCCCTTTTTGCCTCAGAACAAACGAGTAGCAGTAGCACAAATGATTGTGATCCTTGAACCTGACTTCACTCTAATGGAGAAAGTACAACAGCAGCAGCAAATGCAAATAGCTCTTTTAACTGCTTGCCATTTGGATGCCAAGATTCAATTCCAGCCTTTTCTGCATTGCAACAGTTTCCAAGTGGCTTTCCCATGATCCCCACAGATATCAGCTAGTGCAATCCTCATTCTAGCAATAAAACTGATCTTGCTCATCAGAGCCATCACCCAAAGATCATGGAACTCGAGGCAGCAGCACATCCTGCTGCCGGAAACACCCACTCCCCCCCTTCATCTTGCCCTCTACTGATGTTAAAAAAGCACGTATCACCTTGAAACGTGAGCACCAGAAAAGAGAGCCAGCATGCAGGATTTGAAGTGTGTATCCTGCAGGCTGAAAGGCTGTTGTTAAATTTCTCTCTGTTATTCCATGGCATGTCAAAGGAGGGGATGCAAGGTCATTAGTCCATAACGTTTTAGCTACTGACAGTTTGACTGAAAAAACCAGGCTCTATTGGTATGCTACCTGCTTTTGCTCAGTAGGATACCAGGTTTGATATATATTGGGATCATTTTCCTTATAAGATAAGGATTCCTTCATGAAGGAAATAAACAACCCCAAAACCCTTCAAATTTGAAATTCTTGAGTGTTTTGGGTTTTTTTTTTTAAGCCTTTTATAAAACAAAAGCTGGGGAAGAAAGGTCTCTAGTGCTCATAGGACGTGAAGGTAACCTTCAAAATGTGAGTCAGATATAACCTATGCAGTAATGCCTACTCAAGTTGCAAAGAGCTCGAAGCAACAACATATTAACTGTCCAGTTCTGCTTCTATAATAATGATCCACACCAGCTATTTCAGTGCTCAGTAAAGATGGGTAAAATAAACACGGTCATTACTCCAGGGATCTGTAAAATACACTGTTGTCAGCCTCAAATACTGAAAACTGTCCCACATCAATTCCCCTTCCCCAAAAGACAAAGGACCAGGTAAAAGGGTTGAAATTAAATACTTGTGGGTATTGTTTTGTTACAAAGGTATTATGCCTTTGTAATTTCATATCTCTTGTGTACACTGAGGCCAAAGTTTCAGACTTTTATCCACATTCAGAAATGTAAGAAAAAAATATTAAAGTCATAATGTAGCCATTTGGCTTTTAAGGGCAGAGAAAAATATATAATTCTGAAGCTCACATCTAACTCGTGAGAGAGCTGACAAGGTCAGCAGCCACGTGTGACCAGTATCTCTTTCCTGGTGCTGAAAACAGCAGATTCTGATGGATCAGCATTATATCAGCATATGCTAAACTGGTCCTGAAAGGTTAAAGCCTGCTGAAAAAAAGTAAGCATGTTTTCATTGCACAAGTGCTCCATTTATAAATCACATTTATTCACTTTCTCTGGTAAAGACTCACCCCTTTAGCCCAGTCTGTTAAAGATGAAATCATTACATATGACATTACATATGACTTACACAAAGATGTAAGTCATCACCTCCTCCTTCACATCGAAGGACCTCATTCTTGTCACCATGTATTTATGTTGCTGAAAACCAATGACAAATGTGTGTTGTGCGAATAAATTCAAAATGCAGTCCTGATAACCAGTGTAGGAAGAAATACAATTACCAAACACAAAAGAGAACCACCCCACTAGTTCATAAGACAATGCAATGAAGAGGCCCATTTCCAAGCTTACTTCAATGAGAAATAAAAACCAAGTCAGTCAAAACACAGATTGTACCTCTCAGCCTTTTAGCCCAAGGGAAGGAATGCCGGAAATAAACAGCAAAAGCAGAAATGTCAGCAACCATATTACAGGCTGCTTTTAAGGGCAAGCTTTGATCCTGCGATGGGTGTGGGGAGATGAGAGGATGGGGTGGGTTCCCATTTCTGAAGCACGACATTGTGCAAGCTTCCTTTGCTCTAAGCAAGCTCTCGATTTGTGTCCAGCACAACCCACTGCATTGCTCAGGACAAGGAACAGAATTGTACAAGTTTCCCCCAATTCTCCCCCAAAGTGCCTTTTACCTTAGAGACACCCTTGAATTCACAAACACAAGCAAGGGTAATGCAGTCTTTTTGGTTCCTCTGCAAGGTTTCCTCCAAGTCAGAGCCTGTTTTAATTTCCTTCCCAATAAAACAATATATGTCTCTGTCCCTAGTTACTATGGAGTTTAAGAAAGGGAGAGGCTGAAGTGCAAGTCTTCTCACAAGCAATGCTCTGAGCAATGTTCCTCACTGCCTTCTGTGGCATTGGACATTAATTAAAAAAGTCTTGGCTGTTCTCTCTTCGTTGTTAATAAAGTTGTGTGGAGCTGTGGAGTCCTGCTCCAGGCACAGCCCCTACTACAGCTCATCTTTATTGAATTCAGTTCCATTGTACTTATATTTTCTTTGCACAAGGACTTCTGCAGTTTCAAACCCAAAACTTGTTGTAACATTTGTAGCATTGTGGGTCTCTTTTTCCTTTCCTGAGTTATCCAAGTTCAAGCTGAACAGATTTGAGAGACAATCTATCTGGTTGCAAATCACCGTGTGTTCTCCATTGGAACAGATCCCAGTGGAAAAATTTTAGCTGGGATTCAACAGCCTGTTGCAATTTTCCCTTGATTTTATGGCCAAAAAGATGAAGGAACCAAGCTCTTCTATTTTTCCATAAAGGCTTCTTACCACTGGGACTATGCTCATCATTGTAACAACAATGGCAGTGTAGTGAAGACCTTTGAGGCCCACAAAAAGTCATTTTAGACTAACCAGGAGTGGAGAAGGCTGATGCAGAAAGCTGCCACCACTGGCTTCCTGTCCTTGTCCTTACTGGCACTGTGTGCTCCTTCTGCCAGACCTTTGCATAATTTCTTGAAGAGAAGGGAGCAGAAGGCCAGGCTGGGCACCATCCTGACAGAGCTTTCCTGCCCACCCTCTCCCACGCCAGTCCCAGAGCAATATGGGAGCTGTTGGCTTCTTGTCAGACCCCTGACACCAATGCCATGCTCACAGCAAGAGCTGGCTTTTGCCTTGAGCACCAGCTCTAACTAAAAAGGAAAGTAAAGAGCACATTACCCTGCTGTTTCACAGAGAATCGAGGTTAGCACAATATATCATCTCTAGATGAAATGTTTGCAACCAGCAGATCCATCCATCTTCTCTGGTGCAGTCATTTTAGCCAGTCTTACTTGTGTTGGTAAAAAGGGGCAGCAAAGAGTCTTTTATCTGAAAGCACGTTTCCCTGGAGATCAAAAGTATATTCTTTAGTTTTCAAATCTTCCCTCTTTATCCTCACAGTTCCCATATACGGGAAAAAATGGCAAAGCGTTAGTGAGAGTATATATAAATCACACCAACCCCTGATCCTCTTATCCAGTAACCATAACACTTCGTACATTGAAAGTCTTTCTCCAAGAGAGTAAAATAAATTACATTTTGCTTGCCAGCATACTGAACCTTATGTTGGTTATTGTAAATTACTGAAAGCACAAAGGTATAGCCTTTGTGTGCTCTTCTTGGAACATGGAATATGAACATCAAAGGCAGCAGTTATCAGAAACTGCTCTTTCTCTGCCTCTGCTTTTGACAATGGGCTGAGCTTCTCCCAGCCATTACCAGGTTAAAAGAAACAGAATTAGACAAACCATTAGAAAAAACAATTGTTACCAAAGATAATAAATTATCTGTACTATAAATATCACCATAACCAAATAGTTGGCATTCAAATAACTAATTATAGGATAAAAGCATAAATAGACTAACAAAAAAAAAAAAGTGAAAAAAAGGTACATTCTTTATAAGTTTTTTCAACATTCAAGTTTTTTTAAAATATTATCACCTCTACAGCTGTTGAAAGGAATCATTACTATCATCAAAATTTCATTTTTAAACAGGAGATTATCCTTTTGCATGTGAAAACATTAGCCAACGTGAAATCATCCTCACTTAATGCAATTTTTTTGCCAGTCTGTTTTCAGAGTCAAGGTGAACTTGGCTCTTACTCTGAAAAAGGACACAGCAAGACACAGAGTTTCTGTCTAGGGATTCTACAACAAAACTGCACTTTTTTGCATTCTTCACTAGAAATAACTTAAGAATTTCTTTATTTCTTAATAAGAAAAATATCACAATAATCACCACCATATGCATTTTTCCCATTCAAACTCACAAATCTATTTGAATTCCAGCAGTATCACAAATCTGCTCACAGCTGTACCCCACCTATAGTTCCAGGATGGTCTCAGAAATGATGCTGCTGTCTTGTACAACTTAGGCTCAGGTAAGAAAGCAAAACGACCTGAAGTTACTTCATGAATTAACTTGTATGGATTGTTTTCTGTAACAGAGCAGGGGATGCCTGCTCAGTTTTTCCTGAGCAGCTGTACTTTTACTTGGAGGTCTCAATCTTTTCCCAGCAGATTAATTAGAGTCAGTGACAGCTGAGACTCTCCATCATGTTAAAACCTTACCTTCTTTCAAGCAACATATATGACTCATCAGCTTCATAATTACAACAAACAAACCAAATTTCTCATCTGTCTCACTCTAGGCAGAGCCCACTTAATATCAGTGCCTAGAGATGCTATTTTGAACATGCTGCAGAAGTTGGAGGACTGAGGAGCCACAACCACCCTGACCTCGTGTTGCAGAGCAGGACAGGCCTCTTCTCTCCCTGTGCACTCAACAGGGAGAGAGCAGATAGGAAAGTCAGTCAAATGGGAAGAGAATGTCTCTTCTCCTTGTCAAGAAGGCATTTTAATTATGTTTCTCAGTGTTAAAATGCACCATGATGACTTTGTTTTATAAACGCTATGGAGCCTGAGGCACACATTTGTATTACAGTTGAGTGCTTTTATTGCATATTGTATTTTTAATTGTTCCTTAGAAGATCAAGCGTTATTCCACTGAGAAATCTAATACATTATTATTATTTCTGATTCCACAATTATTTGGATCATTCTGGTGCATGTCAGCCACATGACTCGTGTGTATCTTTCTTTTTCTTCTTCTCTCAAAGGATTCTGTTGTTTGGATTATGCAATCATTTTGTTAATACCAGGACAGATGGCCACAATGAAAACACGCAGGGTACTCTCTCTGATAGATACTTGCCAATATCAACAGGAAAGAACAGAATTAAATTCATGAACTTCAGAGAGAAAGCACAAGCTTGCTCTTGAGCAGTGACTGGCAAAATTCTTTAACGTACAGAGAAATAGCCAGTGACAGTCCATAGATATGCAGGTTGAGAGACTTGAATAATTCAAAGCAGGGTCAGAAGTCACCTGTAGAGGTCATATCACAGAGAGCTACAAATGCCCTGTTTGTCACAAATGGCACAAGGTCAGGCGTGGAGAGGATGCAGGATAAGAATCCAGTGCTCTGCTCCCCAAAAGCTTTCCTAACATCAAAGTTAAATCACCGTCTTCCTGCTGCAATTGAAGCCCACATCTCTCACTCTGCCCGCTATTATTCAGCTCATTCTTTAGTCTGGAAAACTCTTCCTTTCCTGCCTGCTGCCACCTCTTAACCAGGACAAACCAAGCACCTGTGATTTAACCTCATGCCCCCTCCAGCACCACCATCATTAGCATTCAATGACTTTGGCCCTGAGCCCATAACTCCTGGGGGAGCTGGGAGCACACGTGTCTCACCATGTGCTGTGAGCAGGGAAGGTTTCCTACCCAGTGCAGAGAGAATCCAGATTTCAGCTTGAAAACTTGCAGATTTGGCTGCTGAACTCACCAGACTCCAGCTGCTGAAAGGAAGTCTAAGACATCTGGAAAATTTCCATCCTCCTGATGCTGCCTGTTCCCATGACGTCGTTGCTAGCTCTCAACCAAGAGAGAGGCTCTTAGATGTCACTCAGTAACACCAGAAAGACACCCTCCACACAGAAAGAGCTTGTGTCACTTAGAAGCAAGGAGATTTAACAAGAGAAACCCCACAACCAATGAATTTTTTTTTTTAAAGATTTAAAAAAGCAAACATTAAAATTTTGATCTGACACTTCTTTTACCAGCAAAATTATGATGTTAAATGGGATACTGCTGACATGAGAAAGCTGGATGAAGGAAAAAGACAAAGCTTGTTAAATCCAGAAGTCCCAAAATAATTAACTGAAGCAAAGTATAAGAAGATAATTGGGCATCATTGCTAGAGAACCCTGTATTTCTTTAAACCAAGTGACAAAGACCAGATCCTGCTCAAGCCAATATTCCTTGTCTTTACAATTAAAATACAGACTCATACACTAAGCAGACACTCCACCTCTATATTCTGTGAGCCTTAACTTCAAGATGAGACGTGCTATTTCCAATACCTCCAAAATCTCACTTTAGATGTCTCTAGTTTTCAGCCTAGTGCTCACACGCCCTTGCAAGAGCACTAGGATACAGTAGTTGCTCATATGACTGAGTTTCTCTCAGACAGAAATGGGAAATACATATTTGGGGCTTATGCAAGTAAACCAACAGTGTACAAATTATCTGCTACCGGTCATTCGAGGAACTGTCTTTGCACTCAAACACAGGTCTTCAAAATTTTTCCTTGTGCTCATTAGCAGTTCAAGCAGAAGGATAAAGAAGAAATGCTACCTCAATTTCTGTATCAACTGGATCAAGATGTACACACATTCTTCTGCAACCATATTTCAAGAAAAAATCTTCAGCTCTAAATAACAAAAAGTAAGTTGGGTATGAGTGAAATGGTGGAATACAAAACAAGGACTCCTTTGCAAACATGACTGTACTGCTCTGCATACATATTCAAGACCTACAGTAAAAACTGGTTTTTGTCTCAGCCTAAAGTAAGACGAGGGAGTACATCTGTGCTCATTGAAGTGAAGCACATTAACAAATGTCACCTGACCTTCTACTGGAGAAATTTAACCACTGGCTTTTGCTGTCCAGAAATAGGGTAGACTTTGGAGAACAAGCAAAACCAACTTCTGAAAAGATACAGGGAAACATTGGGGTTGATCAAAACATTTCCTCTGAGAAAATAGGAACAGTGAAGGCTGTCTATCTCAGTAGATATCTTTCAGAACAGAATTATAGATAACTCTGTGGAAAACTGATACAGAGAATGGTGAAGTCCTGAATTTACATACCATGTTCTCAGAAGAGCTCAGGCAACTTCCCAACAGACCCGAAGTACTTGTACTGTGCTGATTTATTTCCGACCAAGAAATTTTTTTCCCATATTGGCATTTTAAAACAGGGTTTTTATACTAATTTCCATGCCATTACAAAGAAAATATCATAAACTAAAACTTAAGAGGTAACCTTGAGAAAAATTCATTCTGATTCCTCATTTCAGTCCTTGTATTCCCTCACTCACTTATTCTAGCTGTCATCCAATTGTTTGGTTCATTTTTCATTAAAAACAATTTTGACAAATGCACATTTTGTAGTGAAAATGGTTGCAAAACAGAACACAGCAGTATTTTTATTCACATCAGTTCTAAAGACTATTGAGTAAAACAGAAGGATGACATGACAGCTGAGTTTATTTTCTCTGTATGGACTTAAAAGTTTTATCTTAGGGTTTTTTAATGGAAATATATGAAAAATTAAGACAATGGATATGACTACCAGTGATACTTTCCCTAAATGGAGCACTCCATCACAGCTGTTGAGCACTG
Organism: Oxylabes madagascariensis; assembly: GCA_013400675.1. Lineage (NCBI taxonomy): Eukaryota > Metazoa > Chordata > Aves > Passeriformes > Timaliidae > Oxylabes > Oxylabes madagascariensis. The sequence goes on from VYZR01008426.1 coordinate 49,084, forward strand.
GCAGAATCCCACTCATTTCATTTGCACAAGCAACTCCAAACACTTCCATCATACACATGAAATCCGCCATAAGGATTTACCACACACCCACGACACCACTGCTGGCAGTAGAAGTGCAATTTCCTACTGATCACACAATGTTTCTCCCTCAAATCTATCAAGTAAAGCCTCCCATAAAAGTACTTTCTAGCACTGGGTCTCATCTCCCTTCAGCAAGTTATAAGTAGGGCAAAATGAAGATGTATTTCCCACGTAAATTAAAATTGTTCTTATGATTGCAATATTTGTGTCCCCAAGAGAAGAGGAGTGTTTGAGGTGGGTGGATAAACAAATATTCTAATCACATTCTTTTGAATGCTGCAATTTGATTTCAACATTGGTTTTTTCTTTTTAATTTCTCCTCTTAGCTGAGTGGGAACTATAAAAAAAACCAAAAACATGTCTTTGTAACTTACTGCTTTTCGATCTGTTATGATATATTTGCATGTTTATTTTCATTGTTATAATGATTGGCTTAATGTATTTTCCTTTTTTTATTCCTGTTTTCACAGTGCATTTCAGGGATCAGCTCCACTTGATTTCTGGCTGCTGGGTGATTACCCCGGGGGAGTCCCTGCGCAAACCCTGAGAGCCAGCTGGGGTGCATTCCCTCGTGCTTCTGACGCCACTGCCTGTAGGTTTACCATGCCAGGGTGGGTTCCAGCTGCTCATCTCGGAACTCCGGTGGTGAGGAAGATGGATTCAGGTTCATGTGCCTCTGTGCTGGCCCAAAGCCACTCTGACAGAGCACCGACCACAGGTCACAGCTGCTCTGGACACTCTGGTCAGGCCCCACGTCCGCCCTGTGGATGTGCCACTGTGTCATGTCCGTGCAGCCAGTGCAGGGCAGAAAAGTCACCTTTCCTGAAGATACCAAGACCTGGACTGTGGGAAAGGTGGGGAGGCTGCCTGTAGGCCATGGTGTGCAGGCCATGATCCACCTCATCCGCTGCTTGGTGAAAAGGCCTCAAGGATGCTGCAGCAAAACATCTGCTTTTCTGGTTTACCAAACCAGCTTAGGCATCTTCATTGATTCCAGGGGACTAAATGCAAAGGGATCTAGGAAAAAAACCCTTAGGAAAATTAAAGAAAATATCTCAAAGCAATGTCAGCATTCATCTGTTGTGCATGCTGCTCTTACATGAGGGAAGTGCTTAGGGGTTAATTTGTGAATGTTAGTCATTAAAACAGCAGCTCTGGAATTAGCTTCCTATGTAATGTAGTACTTTAAAAAACATTCCTCTTGCATGGGCAGATTGTCACTTCCTGCAGTGACATGTTAACAGCTTTTAGTGGCAGCAGAGGCAATCTCTGAAGTCCTTTAACTAACAGGGCCCTGTTCATTTATTGGATTTATGGCTTAACCATGCAATTGCTTTACATTCTACAAAAAGACATTACATTTTGCCATCTACACAACCCATGAGTGTCTAATGTCTTCCTGGTGTTTCCCTCTATCAGTCAGTGGTAGAAAAAACACAAGAGAATTTGAGTGGAGCCAGGTCCTGGATCAGAACTGGAGAGAAGGCAGCCAAGGGAGAGAAGTAAAGAACAGTGGGATATGGGGGGACTGTGGGACACTACTGGTTGTATTTCTCTAGTCTGATCACAGGTGCCTGCCTATACGATCAGCCACATGTACACCTGAGAGCAGAGGAGAGCCCAAGGTGATTAAATCATCATGGCTGATGAAGTTAGGTAACTGGTGAGAGATGGAGAGCCACATCAGTGCCCTGAGAGCAACACAGCCTTTTCTTGAGTTCCAAAGTACAAACACACACAATCCACACTGCTCTTAGTCTCTCAGGAAAAACATCAATTTAGTCCTTAAATGGGAACTACATGTTTTCAGACCAAGTCTTTTAGATTTGCTACAGCGACTGGGAGCAACATCAAGCAGAAGAGCAAGGTTTACAAGGTTTGGAAGTGAAGAAATCCTGAAAAAACTACTATAGGGAACATGGGAATGCAAATAAGAGCAGCAGTCCAAGAAGAGCAAGACCAAGACTACAGAAATTAACTGAGACAAAGGCACTCAAATCATCACAGGCAAATGCACAGTAAGTAAGTAATGAGTAAGTAATGCTAGGGTGACAGTTCACTCTGCATATTTATATTTCTCTTCACTTTGTATTCACAGAGCTCTTTGAAATGCAGAAGTTTCTGGGAGGCTTAAAGGATTTAGCCATCTAGCTAAAATAAACAAAACACTCCTGGAGGAGTCTGCTGGAGGAGCAGTAGATAAGCCCAGTTACAAGAAATGCTTAAACTAGTTGTCACAAAAAGAAAAACAAATAGAAACAAACAAAAAAGAAAAACAAACCAATAACACAAACAAAGAGCAATAACAAAAAAAATTCCCACCCAAACCCAAACATTCATCTGTGTTTTCCTTGTTAATTTTAAGTATGTTAAATGAGTATTGCTGCCACTCCATATGTTCTGTAGGGCTTGGTGTCCCAACAGGAGAAAAGAAACACTTGAAAGATGGAAACACAAGAAGTACTTGGGAGAAACCATTCAAAAGGGTATTTCTGATTATTCAAGCTGTCCCTTCCAGTCACTGTCTTTGTGCTCTTACTCCTGGGAATGATTCGCTGCAGCTTTGAAACACACAGGAGTGCTCAACATCAAACAACCAGACCACATGGACACGTCCCAGGTATTACCACATCACTATATTGCAAAAAAGTTTATTGCCCCTCCTCACTTAGACCATTATCTCTGCCCTCTATGTTTCCAAAAAAGGGTTGGTGGAAAAGATTAGCAGTGCCGAAAATATTCCTCATCCAGAAAATACAGAAGAGAGCCTGAACTCAGACAATCCCTACTTGCTATTTTTGCTTGTTATGAGCTGGCAAGTAGCTGAAATTTTAGATGGCAGAAACCCAAGAGATATTTGGAAATTAATCAATACATGGAATTGTTATAGATGGGTAATATGATGATTGGCTCTCACAATTAAGGGATGAATATTGTGTGTATATTAAGAGAAGTTTTATTGATGTATGGTTATGTTATTGTAGTTTGTTGTTTGGACACCCTCTGATCTCCCCACAGTCCCTTTTCCCCGCTCTGTATCGCTGCCACCAGAGAGCCGGGGTTGTCAGGGGTGTCAGGGACACGGGAGGGAGGGCTGTACCCGTGCCCCTGGCATGGGGGCAGTCGGGAATGGGGAAAGCTCGTCACTGGGCTGGTGTGGTACCACAACACCTCAGCTCCCATCAGGTTCCCAGAAGGTCTCCACCAATGGATGGCCAAGAAGAGTCAGCCGGCAGATTTTGGGAGGGACTAGGGTTGGCTGATGCAACACCAGAGGTATAAAAGGTGGAGCAGCCATTTTGTGGATGAGCCTCTGGCACTCGGCCACGCTCCCAGTGCTGCCCTTTTTCCTTATTCCGTCCTTTGTTGTGTTTGTTGAGGTTTAATAAACCTTTGAAATTTTAAATTGAGTGGTCATTTCTCACAGAATTATTCACATGAGAAGACTGAAGAATGGGGGAGAAATAGGTGCTATATGAGCAGACCCAAGAGAACAATGACCTGGATGCAGGTAAAAGTCTCTCCTGTAATTCTGTGAACAGATTATTTGCTCTACTATTGCTCTGTCTCTAAAAGAAGGAACATATCCATTTTTCAAAATTGTGCTTAGGAGTATGAAGATAAACCACAATGGGCAAGTTCCACATGACACTGATGGGAACTTTCCATTCTGAAGTATGGAGAGGCTCTTAGTGCACAGCATACAGCCAGATTTCATTTCCCCTGCCATATCTGCGGTGTGCCTAGTTACCTCTTTCATGGAAAAGAACAATAAATATCCATTGAAACACACTAATGTTTGAAGACATTGTCTCTGCAAAGTTTAAGGACACACAGAATGAAATCTGGATGCAAGCCTGTTTAACAGTGGCAAAATTATTTACTAGGAAACGTCCATTCCTCACCTGAGCATTGCCTGAGCTGCTCCCCATGCTCTGAACTGCAGTTATGTGTGGGCAGCCTCACAGACCTTACGCAGCTGCTTTGCTTTCTCAACACATCTGAAAGCTCCAGTTGTTAAAAGACCTTTGACATCTTTCACACATTCCTTTTTTGAGGCAATGGAAGGACAATTTATTTTCAAGACACATAGTTATCCACCTTCCCCCTGGCCACTCTCCCAGAGGTCACCTAGTAATTCCATTTCAACACAATGCATTTTGCATGCTGGTGTTATCTGATAGTTCTCCCTGTGTGTTTTAAAGACCTGCTTTCTGTGGTTACTGAAAATTGGCTAGTGTCACATGAGTGTGACAAGCAGAGCACAAAGCCAAGGCAGAGTGACATTCAGTCTGATTGTGTACTCTCTTTTAAGGTAGACACCCTAAATGCACACCCCTCTCAATTATTTAGTAATCTCATCTCCATTAGGATCTGTTTACAAAGCTCTAAACATAAAGAAATACAGTAAGTTCCCATTTCCCAAGTAGAGGATAATAATGTGTGGTGTTTTTCTCCTTGAAATGGAAACAGTAGAAATGAATGTTACAGCCTGTCAAAATGTTTTCGACAAAATATTTTTCATTAAATAAAATGTTATTTAATGATATGTGGAGTTTAGTTCAGGTAGGTATCTGGGATCTCAAATGAAGTCACAAAAATCCCTTATTTAAAAAAAAGTCTGACTTTGGAATCTGAAAATGGATGTTTCAACAGCTCTACTTCACAGACAGTAAAAGGTTTGATCTCTTTCCAGTGGGGAATTTCAAAACCTTAGAGGCTGTTGCAAGACAGAATTTCTTGTTCCTCAGCCAGCTCTTGTTAGCATAGTCATAATAACCATAATCAGAGATTTATGTAGTCTTTTATCCCCATAGAACTTAAAGCAGTTTGCAAGTGACTGTGATCATAAAAAGCATATATGAAACAGTCACACTCATACTCCCCACTAAGTTAAAGAGGTTAGTCTGCACTGAAGTATGACAGCTGTTGAAGAAAGCACAGAGTTATGGTTTAAGAATAAGTGTGAGGTAAATACAGCAACTAATTGAACAGCAAAAGGGATTTAAGTAGACAACTTACAATTATTATAACTGAATTTAGCTATGAGATGAAAGCAAGCAAGCAAGCAGGTTTTACTGAGAGGATTTGTAAAACATGCATCATCTGCTCTCTCAAGAAAGGCTCCTCCCATCTGAACTTGCCCCTGAAAGCCCAGTTTTAGTCCCTAAGCTATGTACCATGTGCCTGCTTTCACCTGATGCAAAACCTGAGTCAGACAGGTAGGTTTGTGCATAAGGTTTACCAGTGTCTGGAGAAGTTACTACATCACTGCAAACAGCTTCTCCAAGACCACCAAACCAGAAGTGAAATGTCATGGGAAGTCATTTATGTGCTACTGGATTAAAAAAAAAAATATATATATATAAAAATTCCAATCTGTGCAGTTATATACACAAAATTTGAGGCATACTTATCACATCTATAAAGTTAAGCAAAGAAGATGAAGACAGTTGATGTGATTCCAAATAGGCCAAAAAGGCATTTCTCATTCACACAGTTTTAGAAGCTCCACATGCCAATCTCATACCACTTGGGGCTTAAATTCATTAAAAACTCCTGTGAGACGCTTTAAAGATTATTGTGTCAAAGAGCAAAGCAGAAAGCTCTGACAGGGAAGAAATTTCCAGGAGCTTCCTGAGACATGCTTAGCAGAATACACAGCTGCTGAAGCAGAGTTTCTGCTGAGAGAAAAACAACTACCTCTGTTAAAAGCAAAGACAAGAAACTTGTGCAGTTCTGCACAGGAGAAATACTCAGCAAAGTGACAAAGACCTGCAAAGAACACAGGAACTTTGCCATTATCATGGCTGTGGGATGTCATTATCACTGCAGTGAATGCTTGTGGACTGAAGGCAAAAGAGACCAAAAAAAGTAGTGTGAATATTGTAGGATTATTGAACGAGATGCTGTTCTTCTGAATCTGTTTGAATTTATCAGAAATAAAACTATTTTTTCTTTTAGAAAAATGGTTGATGGAATCTTCTCACATCAAGTTTAACTGCAATTATGAAGTCATATGTAAGCTAACAAATAAAAGCTACTAAAAAGACTAATTATGTTGGCATTTTAGCCTTTTTAAAATACACATATTTGTTACAACCTTTTTTGTTATACCAGAGTAAAGGGGACAAATCAGTTAGATTTGACCATCTCCTCAGAGTCCTCAATCAAAGTGGAATTTTTAAGAGATTTAAAAGCTTATCAAGTAGTGTAATGAGCTGGGGTCATGACAGAGACAAAAAGCCACTCTTGCTCCCTAACAGAAGCTATAAGGTATATCTTGGCAGGCCTGAACCCCTCGTGTGGGGCTGTTCTGCTGTGCCCCTTGCCATGCACAGGCTGGATGCAAAGGTAAGTCAGTTTGTCACGGTTTCCTTGCAGCCTACTTTGCTCTGACCTAACCAGTGAAATGTGCTTGGACTCACTCTAAATCATCGCACACCTGAAATGGAGCAAAAAGGAACAGTTTAAGCAAAACTGAATCCTGATAGAACTGGTAATCCGTGAACCCAAGCAGGTTCTGGAGAAGGGTTCCTAGGCAAAAAGGGAGAAAGGGAGCAGAGTATGGCAAAGGGGCTTAAAAGTTCTTGATAAAACTCAAAGGAAAGGGGAAATGGAAAGAAGGCTCTGAACAAAATTTAAAATGTTTCTTTTTTCAATGAAAGGCCTCTCAAAGAAAGGAGCACAAACATGTCTTTGCTCATAAAGTGACACTGTGCTCTCTCACTGTGGTCTCTCCCACATGAAGTTGGGAAGATCCCAACGGCAGCTGTGAAGGCTGCCTAGTATTTCTCATTAGGCTCTCAAGAAGTCCTTGCTATTGAAATCCCCAAGGGAAAATGAATAAGGCTGGCTTTGGGCACAGAGAAAAATTGAATTCTGGATGGATATTTCTGTGGTACACAACGAGATGTCCTTGACTGCAGTGAAGTTCTGCTCATTTTACACCCTGCAGACAACACCAAACCCTTTCCACCTGTCTTAGCAAAGACTGGCTAGCAAAAAACAGCATTGTGTTACTAGGGAGCTGAAAACTACTGGACTCCTATGCAAACAAGGTGATGGGGCTGGACTTAATGCTGTCAAGTTTAAGTTTGGACTCAACACTGATAATAATTTTCTGTTGCTTTGTCTTCTGCAGCACAGTATCTTATCTGCTCACATCTGGGGAAAGGTCTCTCTTCTACGTTTTTTCTGCAACTCCTGTGGCATTGCTTTCACACAGGCTTGTCCCCAAAAGCAGAGGGATTGCTCTGTCAGAGAAGGAAGTAATGTCCCTGGTCCAACAGGCCAGGTCAAAACCCTCTTCCACTGGCCTTCCATGGACGCACACAAATACCAGTAAGCACACAGAATCCAATGGAACGTAGACTTGACGGCTTCATGATTTGGGGGCTTGAATTTTAAACCTGACAAAGTTAAGACAGCACTTAACAGGACTGACCCCTAGAGAATTTGTTCAAGCTTCATGAACACTTCAGCTTAGATGAATTAACTTCTACTGTGTGTTTTGCATGGAAAACATGTAATGCAGACATTGTTAAAGCTCCATCCAAAGAACTTCTAATATCATTTATTACTCTCTTTCAACTAATGGGTGTTAAAGCTACATAGTAAATATTGAGAACTGTAGAAACTTATCCCTTTGCCTGAGGAATGGGCATCAAAACAAGCTCACTTCCTTTCCCTCATCTACAGACAACTTGCACCCAATTTCAAATCCCTTCTGAGTCAGGTAGAAGCCTGAGCTTCAAGTGTGGAAAGAAAGTAAAACAAAAACACTGGCTTTAAAGGAAGTCTTCAGGGGGAACCTGTGTTGTGATTAAACTTTTGCTTTAATAATATGAAGGAGGAAAGTGCCACGAAACTCCAGACACTGCTGCAGGGGTTTGGAAGAGTTTAAAGTCCTTAAATGACACTGTGAAACTAAAGGGCAGAAGCAGAGGAAGAAAAATGGTGTACAAGACAAATAAACAGTACATATATCAAGGTATAGAAGCATCTCATATGGCACAAAACTTTTAGAAGATGATGGCAACTCTGAATTGCTTGGCAGAAAACTGAAAGAGACATAAGGAAAATGGCATAAAGTTGAGCAACAGGAGAAAGTGTGAGGTGAAATGAGATGAGATATCCAAGCTACAGATGATGTGCTTGCTATGTTACCCTCACCAGCCAAAGCTAGTACTGCTAAAAAATTCCAGGCATAAAAGAAATACCTCAATATCTTTTAACATGGAAGCAGGGACTGGATGTCCATGAGTATTTGTTCCTCAATGTGAGCAGTTGGAGGTTTCAGGTTTCTCAAAGTGCACCCCATTTTTTCCATGTCTTCCAATTAGGAACAAGTTTTTAGAGGTCAGTGGAAAGTTTCATATCTTCAGGAATAGAGATCCTCACCTTTAGTTCCACATGCAGCCCTGGGTCACTGAGGGCTGGCTCCAGGGCTCAGGTTCTCTTGTGGCACAGACCCAGCTCCTGCTCCAGGTCCCTCAGGTGTGAGCCAGTCTGGAAACCCAAAGGTAATGAAAGGGGACATGAGGGCGTTCACCTACAAAGCGTACACGGGCTGCCACAGTGATATTTCTGACTTTACAGTTACTTGTTTTCAGATCAGTTTTTCCAGTTTTGCATCCTAATGTGGGGTGAATGTGGGTTTGGCTTTTACTTCATTTGAGATTTTGCTCTTCTATCAAAAGAATAAAAAAGGCAGAAAAAAGTAGTAACACCCCCCAGGCTAATTTTGATTTCAAGACTGCCTTCAGACTTTTTTTGCATAGGCTCTATGATGCAGCATTGAACTTTGTTTGGACAAGATTCTCATCCTTGCAACAATAAAAAACTTTGCACTAGACCCTAAGTGCTCTTCCCAGTGGAAATGTTAACACCCAAGTAGTTTTCACCCTGATCATTCAGTTTTCTTTCTATTTTCCAATGTACCAGTGTACTGTGAATAGTATGCAGGAATCTGCCTCCTTGCCAGTAGCTAAGTGAATTATAATCACCCTCAACAAATAAAGCAGCCTAAATTTAGGTGCATAAACACAAACTTGAAGTGAAGTAATTGACTTGCAAGCTACACAGGATTAAACAATAAACAGAAGAGAATGCATGGTTATGATAATGATTCTTTAAAAGCTTAAAAAGGATTTGGGCTGAGTTGGAAAGAGTGATTCTCACGTGAAAATCTTATTTATTTTGTAAAATGTCTTTATTTTGACATGCTATATTCCAAGAACCTCTCTTTGTGTTTTTTTTTTCTTTTTTGAACTAGAAACAATTAAGTGGTAATTTTTTACAATGGTGTGGAAGATTTAGATGACTGTTCTATAACTGCACTCTCTTTGGCTGGATAAGTAGTTTTCCATCTCTGGATTTTTTTTCCCTGCTTACAAAAGACTTCACAGTTGAAAATAATAAGTCAAATATAATACAAAACAATATTACATAAGGTAAATATAATAAATCTCCTGCAAGGCTAAATATTTCAAAATTTTTTTTAGGTTGCCTATTTTTATAAAAATGTGTCAGAATTATGAACCTATTCCCCTAGAGGAGAAAGTCAGGTATCACTGAAAAAAATATATGTATATGCAAGTCTTCTTCATCGTTTTTCCATGGCAACTAGATTTAAAACAGATTAAAATCTTAAACCTAAAATGAGGCAATTAAGAGAGTCCAGGTGAATCATAGCTGATCTTTAATTTGAAGGTTCAGGTGAGTCATTACTTGTTACAAATTTCCTGATCACTAATCTCCCCAACATACAGATCAGCACCCTGGATTATTTATGAGTAACTGCAGAAGCACAGGAGAAATATCACCCACTTGTGTCTGAACTGAGGGAAAAAAAATAAGGTTCCTGCCAAAACCACCCCCAAAGCAATGCAGAATGGATGGCGGTTCTTTAATAATATTATTGGATGTGATTTGAGTTCAGATGAAGGCAGGAGAGGAAAAAAAAATGAAAATATTAAACAGAAAACACTTTTCTTTACAGACTCATTCCATCTTGTGTGTGTGTATATGGTTTTTTCCCTGGCAGTCTTTTAACCCCATCCTGTTCCCCACGTCTGGTTGGAATTACATTCAAAAGGCTTTAAACCAAAGAGGGCACACGAACCAAAATTATTAAACCTTCTCTATTGTTGTTGCCTGTACTATATATGAGTATCCTATGTTTGGTAGAGGAATAAAAATGTCTTTTCTTTGCACACAGTAAGTTCTTTATCCAACCTAACATCTCCATGATTCAGGGACAGGGCTTGGGTTGTTCAAACCATGACAAGCCCTAGATTTCATGTCACTGCTGCACTTCAGCTGATATAGGCTGCATCATTGTGTGTCAGACCTGCAGCTTATTGATGTGAATTCCATGAAGCTAAACCACTTTAGAAGCTGACGATCTTGGTCTGGGATATTTTTCCCTTCACATTAGTACCACAGTATGGAACCATGACATGTTTAACTACCAGAGCAATAGTACTGAATTGTATCCTTTTCTGCTTAATATTGCATAGCAAGGGACTGGTCTTTCATTGCAACATGAACAACAAAACCACACAACGAGGATATGCAAAGCTTAAAGTCAGTGCTTGCTGGTGCTTTAACCTAACATAGCACTGAGGAGATGCAATACCCTTCAATTATCTTGTGCTAATAAAGAATTTAACCAAAAAATGCTAAAGGAAAGCCCATACCTGGCCTAGCCACAACAAGCAAAAGGAGCACCATGCTCTAAGCAGCCATAAGAAATGTAAATATTACGTGTAGAAAAGCTCTGCCCTCTGGCTATGCTGCAGGGTGACAGATTCCCACCCAGCGCCTCTGGCAGAATCCTGACTCTGCTGAGTGGGCAGGGATCAGCTGGGCAGGGTGGTGCAGACTGGGTCACACCCGGGGGCCACTTGCTTTCTCCATTGACTGTATTGGGACCTAGCAATTCCTGCTTCAAGGTTCAGCACCTCCTTTAAGCCAACCGAGGCAGTTCTCCTTCCCCATATGCAGACACTGAAGTGATCTTGGTCACAGCCAGCTCAGAGGCAGCCTCACTGCAGCTCTGTTGCTGCTGAGCTCTGTCCCAGCTGATTCACTTGGCATTATGCAGATCCCAAAGATATCTGAGAAACCAAAATATGACATTTTTAACCCTTTCAACTATTCTGCCCTGGAACCACTTACACAGAAACACCCAACTCTTCAGGAAGCAGTACTGGCAACAGAACCATTATCAGCTCTCCATGAGCACAGATCCCCTCCCTGAGGACAAGGTAGGGCTGCAGAGCTCTGTACAACCAAGCACCCACAGAAGAGGGGTGCAGTTCTGAGACCCTCATCTACTTCCTGACTAAAGGAAGTTACAGATGGGGGTGCAGAGGGTACAGAGAATTTTATTAACCTTGATGAGACCCCTCTCTAAATACATTAAATCGTCTCCTGTTCTTAGAGAAAGCAGCTTTGAATTTCTAAGCCAGCTGCTGTACATACTCCAGGGAGTACTGTCACACATATATTTGCAGCAATTGATTCTCAGCACAATATTTTTCTGTCTGGGGAGACTCACCAGTTAAAAGACAATCAAAATGCAGGGTCCCACCCAGCAGTGTGGAAAGGAGCACTTGTCACCTGGCAGGTGTCCTCCTGCAAGACATCTGATGGTACCAAGCAGTGCTCTCTGCCTTAACACATTAGGATAATGGAGATGGAACACTGAGGAGGGGAAGAGAAAGCTGCAGGTTGTGATCAAGCTGATCATATGCTGAAGCAGTGTTTGTAAATCACTGCTTCACACTGAGAAAATAACTACATGGATTATAACATGCCAATATTTTGTTGTAGGGGATCAGGCTAGCATAATATCAGAGCTCTACAGAAAAGACTTGGTCTTGTTTCTCTGAAATGCCTGTGCTTTTCTTCCCCTCCTTCTCACTTTCTTCTGATGCTCTTTCCAATGCATGCAAAAAACCAGAGGCATCCACAGAGAGCCTGCTTATCTCAAAGCCTGACTGTCTATCAGACTATCTTCTGCCCAGAATGATACCAGAGCCCTACAGAAACCTCTGTGGAGCAGAACATATAAAGGTGTCAGCAGAAGGGGGTGAACTGAGGTTGTATAGACCTGGTTATAAGAAATGAAAGTATACAGAAATCATTGATAGTATTCAAGAATTAAGTGCCAATATTTAGAAATAAAACTCTTGCCTAACTTTCATCCTATTTCCTACTTGCAAACTTGCCACACTCTTCAGAGAAGGTAAATAGCATTATTTCATTTTATTGTGGGGAAACAGCGAAACAAAGCAATAAAAAGATTTATCTGTAATAATCCAAAAGACCCATGACAGAGCTGGATGTCATTCTGAATCCATCTGGCCCTTTGGACATGAGATCTAGCCAGGCCACCCCAGCAATGCTCTGAGACTCTGGGTGTTAGTGCTTGGCCAGTGAGTCCCAGCTCTGTGTCAGTGCCAGAACCACTGCCCACAGCAGCCACCCTGCAGCACTCCTACTGCCACCAGAGAAGGATGGATGCAGTTCCTCAGCAGCTGCAGGGCAACCACGTGATGAAGATCTCCAATGCAACACACCCCAAGTAAGCAAATATTGTCAGTAATACCCAATTAAAAGAGAAGAAAGTTTAAAAAAAAAAAGAAAAAAAAAAGTGACATTTTCCTCCACTTGTTGCCAGCCAAGTGCTGCTGTTCACCCAGGTAAAAATATTACTCCTGTCTACTGGATGGTAGAAATATACTTTATTATTAGCAGTTGCTTAGAGGCAGATGTGTAAACTCTCTCCTGATTCCTGATGGTGTGTTGAGCAACAATTTGATTTACCACATTCAAATTTCCTTTTGGTTGTTCAGTCCATTACATATACACATCAGAGGACACCACAGAAAAATTCTGGCCCATCTTCAGTTTAAACTATTAATATAGTACTTCGACTCATACATCTCTCACACTATAAATGTTTTGTTAATATGATACAGTATTCAAGATGAGGATAAATCATGCCGGTAAAAAGAATTTGCTTCCCCTTCCAGAACCACTCTTTGAGTACCCACATAGAATATTGACCTATGACACAATGAAAGCCTAGTAAAAACTAATTTAATAAATGGAAATCTATTAATAAACCCAGCCAAATTGTGGAATGAGGATGTTCACCTTCTCCTTAGTTTTCTCCTTGTGCCAGGGACAGAACAGGGGATTACGGCTATGATTACTTTTCTGCTGGTCTCTACACCAATTCATTTCACAAATGGGACACTGGGACTTTAAACACTCTTGGAATAATAATCATCAACTGATCATTAGTGATTTAAATACAAAATTGAAGCAGTAGCAAACCACTGAAAAACTCAAGCCACTATTCAAAGCTCAGTGTGTCTGAACCAAAAAAGACAGCTGGTTCTGGGACCAATTCAACATTGGCTTAAAATGGTGCTGGAAGCAGGAACTGGCTTGCTAACAAAGCCTTTTTTCACAGAAAGAATAAATTGTAGAAAATTTTCCAAAACTTCTGCATGCATTGCTAGAATAGTTGAATTGCTTTAAACCATTTCTACTATTAACAAACCTTCATTAGTTTCAGAAAACAACATACTTTCTGAAGTATTTAACAACCATATGTATATATGAAAGAGAGAAAAATATTTGTCCCTCCTTAGATACTTATTATCCAATCATAAGCTAAATTTCTCTTCCTGAGTTCCCTTCCTGAGTAGTATAATTTTTCTGCAAGAAAGGAAAATACTGGTGCCTGGTCACAAGTTGGGATCTTGATAACAGCAGAAGTCAGCATTAAATAATCTGAAAGCAGTTCAAGTGACCCAGGTTCAACAAATTCATTAAAGATTTATAAAAAGCCATCTGCATTAAAACCCTAAGCCAAACGTTCCATTAAACTGGAAGAAACCCAAAATGTAAGTTTGATGAAAGTTACTGCAGAAAAGAAATTTCAATGATTGCTTTGGAACAGTGAATGTGGGTCCTTTCAGACTCCAGGTAACGCCCTGAGCTAGGAATACCTGCAGTATTTGCAGTCTAGAATAAATAAAAAGAACCTGGTGTGGATAACAATTTAGGCACCTTGGATTAATTTTAAGAACATCTATATTCATACAAAATTCTCACAACATCAATTTGTTACAAAAGTATTTACATATATAATTTTGGCTATATAGTATGTTGTTGCTTAAGAAGTCTGAGATGGCTTTAGCACTTTGGGAAAAATCAGCAGTGAACTTCTAGCTCAAGCTTCAACTTATGCTTCAAGCCACTATAGGCTAATAAAGAATGTCCTGAAAAGTGCACAGCCCACAGTGCATATGCTGAATCAGTGTTTTACAAATCATCAAAGTCTTCACGGGAAGGCCTTGGTGCTCTAACAAGCTGATCTCACCCACATCAGAGGTTTGGAGAGAATTTTGCACCCCATAGATCAGCTCAAATTGTGCTTTGAACCAGAAGAAAGGATCCTTTTCAGTCTAAGTAGGAGAAAAGTAAACACAGTCCTACCCCTGGAAATTTTTCCACTAATATTGGGTTCCTTCTGCTCCCTAAAAGGCAAAATAACTTAATCTGTGTTTAAAGAATGCAGAGTACAGAATTTTTGAGCAGCCTCTGAGGCAGGTGCACTTTCACACTAAATATGTACTGATCTAGCCAAAGAGAAACCCCATCCTCTTGTGGCCCTGTGTTCTGTCACTGCCATGGCTCAGTACAGCTAAACCCTTCTCCTTTAGGAGGGTGTTTGCCTTTAGGTTCGATTGTCACCATAACTCATAGCAAATTGTCTTGCTAACCAAGATCTAAAGAAGACACCCAACAGTCACATCTTCTACTCAGTGATCTTTGAGCCCAGCTAAACCTGAGTCAGCTTCTCTGATGAACTCCATGCTACAAATGCTGCAAGTCTCTTAGGAAATGGAGTACTGGTTTTGGCGCTGAAAGGAAGTTCTTTAAATTATATTCTGTGTGACTTCTACATTGGGTAAAAGTCAGGTTTAGCTCCCTCAGCATAAAGTCGTCTAAGTAGATGAGTCTCCAATTAGAGAAAGATAGAAATCATTCATTCTGAATCTAAACATGCTAGGACTTTGGATCACACTGATTGGAAATTAGTGCCTCAGATTTATTTCTACTTAAAGTAGGCTAACTAAATTCCACAATTCATGATGTTTATTCTTTCCAGATCTACATACAGTCAGCAAACAGCTACTCAAAAATTTCCAAGTAGCTGTGCGATATTTGTGATTGCCTTCTGCAGCTCAGAACCATAAAAGGTATAATACACAATTTTTTCCTCTTTACAGCTCTCTTTTTTTTCTCTTTCTCTGTTTGGCAGATGTCAAATAAAGGGATTTTCTCTTTCTGTTGCTAGTGCTTGTTTGTCAGCTGCATCTCTGATCTCATCACAATTAAATAGTGTTCCTCTGCCTCCACACAGCATAAGCAACAGGGCAAATCCAACAGGAGGGATACAGAGGAATCAAACAGCCTTAAGCAACAAGCTATTTTAAATGTGAGAAGAGATGAAGTCTTACCTACTACAGAAGTTCTCATCTCAAGGGACTGCTGGTTAGAAGGGGGATGAAATCCTGCACCTCTAGAAGTTGACTCAGCAGACTCAGCCAACCATTAACTGCACTGCCATTGAAACACAATTTGTGAGTGGCAGAACCTATGTAGCCATAGATCAACTCACCCCAGTTCCAGCCTACCTGCAATTCCATACTCCTCAGTCACAAACCATGCCTCCTGCAGGGACATCTCCATTGTAGGGGCAGCTGGAGGATTTTTGTTCCACAGGAGGACCTCTTCTCACAGGATGACACAACTATCAAGTTGCATTGCCTTCCTTGCCTACAATAGGAATAGCAGAAGATTGGTCTCTGAATTGCAACTTAAGTGATGAGCTTTTTCCCCCTTTATTTCTTTCATTTATAGTTTTATTCAGAGAGAGAATCTTCAGAGATGAGGTTGTGCATGGAGCTCATCCTTCAACTTCAGCTGCTTAAAAAGAGATGCCAAAGGTCACAGAATCACCCTTAACTTGCTACCTCACCTTAAGCCAAAAGGATTATCTATGGCTTAGCTGAACTCTAGGTAGGGAGCTGACACGGACTGTGAGAGATCCTGTGCAAATCCTGTAGGGACGGGTGGGTTCAGAAGCATTAAACTGTTAATCGAATAAAAAGGGAGGGACTACGTTTGTTACACATGCAATCAAACAATATAATTAAGCTCATTTGAAGGGAATGACTAATTTGTGAAAGGAAAGATGTGAATTTGCATGACAAATGTACAGTTGCCTTCCCACAGTTACAAGCCTGAAGTAATGGCTTATTTCACACTTACTGTGTTGTAGAGGACAAGAGAGAAGGGGCTGTATTTATTGCTGCTCACACCCACGCCAATTTATGGCCACAGTTCTTTTCCCAACAACATCAGCTGTGTTTTGGTCCAGGATAGATAGCCAGAAGAAACATGAAGTCAAAATCAACCAGAGCTGAATATAAACATGCGTTAGTAAGTGTCTGATCAAATTTATGATTTTCAATAATATGTGCCTAGATTTCAGTCTGTTTTATGAGGAGAATGCAAAGCAAATACTGAATTGTTTAAACTATTTTTATTTTCCATGACCTGTAATATTGCTGCACTGCAAAATAAGGTCTCAAAATTCATGATTTCACCACACAGGAATCAGAAGGATTTTTACCTCCTTTGCAGGTCCTATATTTAAATTTCTATACACTTCATAATCTTTCCAGTGGCAAAATTAGTTATCCTCACTATGAATAGTTTTACCTGTGATATTTGCATCTGTGTTATTATTTTATTATAATACAGAGAAACCAAGGAAGAGTAAAATTGCTTACAGCTGTAGAGAATAAATCCCGTTCTGGAGGGATTTTGCAATGTGCTGGATCTTGATTTTGTTCTGACTGGAAATTCTCCAAAGGAATGTTTTTCCATAGGAAAATGCTGATTCATCAAAACGAAGCATTTAGCAGTAGAAAAGGCCAACTACAGTGGAAATCTGTCTTCCAGTGGAAATATGCCCAGGCTTCTGCCAGCTTGCCTGAGGCACTGTGCTGCGCAGATGGGAAACCAAAGCATCCCAAAACTAAAAATAAGAGGTTTGACATGGAGATAAGATCATGGAAGGCTCACTAGCTCCTGTTGCCAGTGTCCTACATTTCCAAGGTTTCTCATCCGAACACAGTTCACCTGGAGGATTGCTGGGCTGGCAGAGGATTCAGAGTCCTGAAAAGGTAGATGCTTATCATCTCCAGGGCCAGGATGTCCCCCTGTTCCTGCCTGCTCTTCCCCCATTTGCCAGCCACGATGACAGCTTTGTTTTAAGAGAACACTGTAAAACCCACAAAGCTCATGTGAAGCACAAAACATATAATTACCACTTCTTCTGACAAGAAAAAAAATTCTCAAAACTTTCTTTTTTCCTGAGAACCACTTCCAGATCTGTAAAGCCTTACATGGAATTGTAATGTCTTCTACAATACTCCTATTGAGACATTCAGAGCCATTCCCTTTACCATTAAATGCTTAAAAGGGCCAGAGAGGCATCTTGTCCCCAAGCTGAAGAACATTTGGTATTTTTGTCAAGTGAGGAAATTTTATTAAATATTAAATTAAAGAGTCATTAAAATACATTGAATTACAAGCATAGGCCAGTGTACCCCAAACATTCCCAAAAGATATTCCCAAAATATAACTGGGAGCTGCAGGTGCTAAGACACCCTGAAATGGGCCATGAACTTGCCACCCAGAGTTCCCCCACATGCACAGAAGGACATTTATCCACCTCACTGCTCCTGGGAATGTCAATGCACTCACTCCCACCCACAGAAGCAAGACCAAGACTCCACTTGGAGTCCTTCTCGGAGCTCACAGCCTGGGTAACTTGTGGGATAAATCCTACAGGGAAGTTCATGACAGGACAGCTCCCAAATTCCAGCGGACTTTGTTACTGTAGATACAGGCCCATGGCAAAGGGCTTGCACTGAAGGATGACCTCGTGTTGCTAGCGAAGACAGAAGCAGTGCCCATAGCTGGTGCTGAGGTCTGCCAGCCAGAGCCCAGGTGAGAGCACACCTGCTCAGCAGATTGCCACAAACAGCCTTCCTTGTACCCCAGCAGGTCACAAGCACTTCTCAGGGCACTAGGCCATCACAGGCTGCACTGTGGTCATTGCTCCCTGCTCCTCAGGGAAGGACTGAACATTTCTCAGCGCACCAAGAAATCCAGTTCTGTCTTCCCACTTTATTTAATTTGGACAATTCTATTCAGAGCCAGAGCCAGCAGCAACAAGGGCTTGACGACAGGAGTGCCAAGTGGCTGATGCTCAACATAAACAACCCAGAGAATGCAAACTCCTTCAGGAGCAGGGTTGCTGTTGTGGGCATTGGAGTTCTTAAATCAGAGACAACTTCAGATATCTCTGTAAGACAGGGGTTCAGACCAGCTTTTGGGAAGTGGAGTTGACTGCTTGCTGCATAAGTCATCTTGCAGGGAGCATGTGATTCTGCTGCCCCAAAGTTCAAACCAGCTGCCCACTAGCCCTGGGGGGCACAGGATAAGTTTAAGTTTTCAAAATGAAGTTTAAATTCAAATACCAATGAAGGAAGGCACACTATTGACTTGAATAACTGACATTGACTACAAAAATTGCTGTTTCTGCCTTTGTTTTGTGGTTAGATTGTGTTTTATCATTTGTATACAGTAAAAGATGTAACAGTAGGAATTGCTGTAATAGAGTTGCATATAGTTATAAATTCACTAGCCTGTATTTGGGAAAGTATCCCACAAATGCACAACTGAGCATACAGGTGAGATGTTGGCTGGAAAACACCAGCAAGTTCATTATATATCTGAGCGTTACTACACGCAGTATCAAACTTACTCCAGGATCTACAACTTCTAATGTGGCATTCAAGACACATGGGCTTAATTGATGGTTCCTCCTTTTCCTTTGTACTTCTTTCTTATGGCAGGCTTTTGTGCTTGCCCTTTTCCAGTATTCTGCATCCTTTTCTTTCCCCCCAGACCTCAAAGACATTCTCTTAAGGCTATCTCAGAAGGGCTAGAGCAGAACACTTTGGAGCTTTTAAGACACTGAAAGTTCAGACCCACAGGATGGGCATTATATGAAGAATTATAGTCTGACTGTAACAAAAAAAAATCTACCACTGCAATGGCATGAATCCTTTCAAATCAAATCACACTTCCTCTATGGCCACAAGGGATTCCTCCAGGAAGGCCTCCTCCTCTACAATCTTCACCATACTGTCTAGAGAATGAGGGAACCCTTCTATTTGCTCAGCTGTAGTTATTCTCTGTGAAACTCCTCACTGGAAGCCAAAGGATAATGGGGATTATAGAGAAAAGGAACAGTTCAAAGATTGAGGCAATCTTAACGCAATTTTGTGCAGCCAGAACTGTGCAGTGAACACAGGTCTCTGCTTTCAGAAAACTACAGGACCTTTCACGAGAGTTACTTGCTACTGATCTCTACTAAGAACACCACTGAGCACGAATTCTGGGAGATGAAAGGGACAAGATCTAATAAAATCATTATGTAGGATTTCCACTGCTCTCTTCTAAACTGGTCTTATAGCAGAAAGTTTGACCTTTGGAGAATTTCTTCTTGGAACAACTCGTTCTGGAGCACACAGGGGAGAGGATGTTCTGACCCTTGTCCTGAAAACACTCGAGCCTGGTCTGGCACAGCTCAAGAAGCAGCTCTAGTGGGCCTGCTAGTGACAGTTATCACCACAGAATCCATGCAATATCCTTGAGGAACAAATTGCTGGGGCGAGGGGCAACATATCAAAGGGATGTTCAATCTAGTAGAGTGACACTAAGCTCTAGAAAGAGAAATTTTTTCAAAACTTGACTTTGTTAAAGACACGCTGAAATGAAAATGTGCAAATTGAGGTACTTAGCAAAGATTTGATGGTTTGTTTGAATCTTTCTCAGGATAGATTTGAAATTCTGTTTGAATTTCTCGGGATAGGATTTGTTTGAATCAAAAATCTATCCTGAGAAAAGAGAAATCCAACCCACGCCCCTCAGTAACCTTAAGTAAACGAGGAACAAGAAACAAATC